>JBBPUG010000991.1:0-12754 GCA_038094535.1 Tubosaeta aff. alveolata | reverse complement strand
TTGACCACGTGAGGGTGACCTGTTTCCTCAGGTGCGGCCGAGAAGGGTCCCAGGCTCTCCATTGATCCAGGGAGAGGCGGGAGTTCATGTGCGAGAGCCATCGCACGGTGATTTGGGGGGGATTGAGGGGGCGGTCGCCAATGATACGTTCACATCGCAGTGACCAGATCAAGTGGGCTGATTCTGAAATGATGATGCACATTAGTCGTGCAGTGGCACGTTGGCGGGCAGACGGCCGGGTATCTGGGGTGGGGGAGGAGATTGCACCACAGCCTAAGATCAAGCCAAGGGAGGGTGCTGGGAGGGTGGGGCATAGTTCATGTACTAACTTCCATACTGTTATTCTTTCATGGCTTTCACATGTCGTGAGAATGTGGTCTATAGATTCTATAGTATTGAGGCATATGGGACAGTATGCACGTTCACGGTAACAGGTGATGTGGAGCCAGTATGGGCCAACCCGTAGGGAGTTATGAAGCGCATGGTAGAGGAAGGTTTGGATAGGTCTTCAAATGTCCGGGTTACAGGTGCTACGCCATATTGACACGTTGGTTTCAGACATTCCAGTGACATCATGGATCGCTGCCCTTGCAAGTTCCAAGGTTGGGTGGGCCAGGGCATTCAGTGGGGGGTACATGGATGCTTGGACCAGTCAGTATGCGACTGCCTGAGTCACCGCAGACAATTTCACACCTGTTGCTATGAAGTGGGGAGGGGTTGTTAGGTCAATCATGCCTGGGATGTTTGACTGGGTGCCCTCATTTGCCAACCGGTCAGCTTCTTTGTTACCGCAAGTTACTTGGTTATTTCAAGAGGAAAGTTGACTCGCTAATGGGCTTTCCCAGGCGGGGTCTGCCACAGATAGGCTAGTGGGGACGAGCCTATCTGCAAGGCGGTAACATCAACGCTTAACAGCACTTTGAAGGCCATTTGCATGCGATTGGTTGAAACTGCTTGCTATCAAACCTTTTAACAAATGTTCGTAATACAAACTTGAACACCAAAAATGCACGCTTGTTGAGCACTACTCTGTTCCAATTCTTACCAGTGGGCGCCTTTCGTCGCCAAGACCTTGCTTGCGTCCGAGGCAGTTATTAGATTGTGAGAGTGATACAGGATACAATTTCATGAGCTATCGTAAGATACAAATACATTTGTAGACGTGAGCAGGAGACGAAGCAATGAAGAAGATACAAGCATGAAACGAAATTCAGACTGCTGTCATTCGAGGTGAATGTGAATAGAGCCACGAGTTACAGTAGCGTACTGATTTTGTGTGACGGTTTCAGGCAGTGGTTTTCGTGTCTAACCTTTTTGCAGAGGTCGAAGCATCTGAGGGACCAGGTCGACGTCGCTTTCCAAGTTGAGCAGGACCCGAAGTCGGGTCGATGTTGATTGTGGAAGGAGAACGACATTTGAGAATGGTGACTTGTACGACTTCAGCTTGAAAAGAGTCGACGGGGTCTTTTTGTTTCTCTTTGATATGAGTATGATGAACACGAAAGGCAATTTCGACTAAAGTGTTCTTCATCGCTTCTTGCACATGAAGAGGTTGGACGAAAGTCTCGTTTTCGAAAAGCGGAAACGGGTTCACATAATGAGTGGGCTTGATGATCTCGAAATCATTCTGGAAAAGACGAGGTACCGCCCATTTTTCAGTCAGGCTGGCGATCTGTTTTTCTTTTTCGGAGGGTTCTGTCATGACTTTTTCTGTTTCATCACCAGTCGACGTTGGGGAGTCTTGAGAAGGAGTTTGCTTGGATAAGGAAAGCATGAGGAAAGAACAATATTTAGGTAGTAGAATCGCACTCTTTTTTGGAAAACGTTGAGTGTTAATCTAATGGAGCGTGAAGACTTTTTCCCTTTCTCTTCGTACAGCATGTCTTTTCTTGTAGGCGTTTTCGCACTCTTGTCCTGAAGTGTTTTCAAGACTTCAAATGTGCGATGGTAGTTGTCATTGAATGCAGGAAAGATAGGGGGGATGAGGTGGAATTGATACTTGGCTTTCGCCAGTGTTCCATATTCCACTCCAGTATCTTCTTTGATCGCAAAGTTTCCAACCAGGCTGACTTGCAGGTGGAAGTCACCTACATTTCCGATTGCAAGCGCAATATATGGTTCTTCGTCTTCTGTGGCGAAAAGGCTGAACCCATTTTTGGCAGTGTGCCATTCTACAGATGATATGGAGAAGTTTTCGTTACCAATGTAATTAATCATTTCTAGTTTGTTGTTATGGTGAGCCTTGGCATTGAACATGTTTAGTGAAGGTTTCGTAGACAGAAGTGATGATGAGTCATATAGGGAGATCAGTGTTCGTTAGTCAGTGATAGCGATTAGCCTTTTCCCTGTCATGGAGTCTACTCCAGAAACATCTGTTCGGTCACTTTTCAATCAGCTGAAGAAGTCGGAGTTATTGGAAGCGACAGCAAGGATGGGTTTGAGTGCAGCACAAAAGCAAACTTGGGACACCATTACTTGAAACAGCCATAGAACGGAAACGCCATCAAATTCAAGAAGATGCGGACATCACCATAAATCAAATGCAACTTGATCAGCTTGAAGATGATTCAGATATGGAATCAGCTTTCTTTGAAGATGTGGGAGAAGAGATCCGAAAGCATTGTTTAGCCGATTTCGTGGACGCAACAAGTATGTGACAAAGAGCATCTCACAGTATGTACAATTGTTGATGATAAGTCAGGCAACGATGCACTATCATTTGCTGTTTGTGCTGCATGTGCAGGAGAATATTTGCATGTGGACATGACGAAGACGTCTCTCTGGATGATGCGTCATCAAGATTTTCTCCAGCCAAGTATGTTTTGTTTCTATTTTCAATATGAAAGGATTGATATCTGTAGGGGACTTAATTCATCCAACACAACATTTGACAGAAGGCATGTTACTTCACGAGCGAGGTCTATATGAAGAAAGAGGAGAAATGTATGGTCTTCTATGTCGGTCATGTCACTCTCATTTGCAAGAGGGAAAACAATCACCATACTTTTTGGTGAATGGTTTATGGATTGGTGAGATTCCTGCAGAGTTGTCAATGCTGACTCTGCCAGAGCAAATCTTAGTGGCTCGGGTTTACCCTGCTGCATATATTGTGAAGCTCTATCCAAAAAAGAAGGGATCTGGGCGATGGGCAGCTGATTCTGCTAATAGCGGCTTGCGTGGCAATGTGTCGTCTTACCGATTGAACACACAAGAAATCGTTTCTATGGTCGAAGGCCATTATTTACCTCCACCACCGAGTGTTTTGGCGGCTACTATTGCAGTAACATTTGTTGGCCCGAAGAATATTCCAGAACATGGGTTACCATCATTTTTAACAGTCAGCCACTCACATGTTCGGAATGCCTTGGCATTTCTTATTCGAGAAAATCCATTGTATCACGACATCACTATTTCGGAAGAGAACTTGATGTTCTTACCGGAGCATGGTATTCCCAAAGAAATTGTTTCGGTGGCACGTTATTCCAATGATGAAAAGATCTTAGATGAGGAAGATGCAGGATACATATATGATGATGAAGGTGAGAATGATGAAAACTGTGCGTAATTTATTTGAAGCTATTTTATGGTAATAATTGTTTTGAATAGACATTCCAACCATTGTCCCCCTTCAGTCATATGGAGTGGTTGATCCTAGTGTGGGTGATTTAGATGATAAAGAGTTATTGAAGCATGCAGTCGAAAATGCAAAGGGCAGCGTCAAAGAACATTATGCTGTTTCTCATGGTCAATCTTTTGTGTCCAAGTATCCTCGATGCGATCCTGGTGGCAATCGCTCTATAGGGCTACCCGAAAATCCCAATCATTTGTTGGGAGCCTTTCCATGGCTTTTTCCATACGGGTGTGGAGGATTTGAAGTATCGAGACCAATCACTGTGTCCTACGAAGCTCACGTCAAATGGGCTTTGTGTTACTGTGACGGACGATTTCGCAAAGATTTGCGATTTGTCTTTCAAGTTTTTGGTGTCCTTCAAAAGCGGCAAGTTTGTCGCTCAGCTGTTTTACAGGTGAAGAAGAAGGATTTTATGCGGAATTATACGGCCTTTCGATCTCTCCACCCAGAAGATTTTCTAACTGCAGCTGAAGAAGAAAAGAAAGGACAAATTGTGAGCAACTCCACTGTGCGCACATTGAAACAGCACATTGAAACAGTACGCTCACATGTAATGGGAACGGATGAATCGAGAGCAAAACTCCACACTTTGGTCTGGGGAATGGTGATGAAGAAGAATCCTCCCTCATTGTGGATTACCATCAATCCAAGTGATACTCATGATCCTATCGCTCAAGTCTTTACTGGGGCGGAAATCGATCTAGATCATTTCAAGCGCACATTAGGTCCAGATGCCCCTCAACGAGCAAATCATATCGCACAAGATCCATTTGCGGCTGCTAACTTTTTCCATTTCATGATACACACAACATTAAAGACATTGTTTGGAATTAATGTGGATGAAGGTGATATACAGCGGCATAAAGGGATCTTCGAGATTGTGGAAAGTTACATTGGTGCTGTTGAGGCGCAAGGACGTGGAACACTTCACCTTCACCTTTTGTTATGGTTGAGAGGAAGCCCGCCAGCTGGCAAAATGAAAACGTTGCTGCTAGAGGAGGAGTTTCGCCAGCGTATAGCTCAATTCATTTCAATCAATATTCGTGGAGATGTTGAAGAAGCTGTTGAGGAAGGCAATGCGCTGGAGGATGAACTTCCATCCAATTCCACTATCACATATGCACGTCCTGTTGATCCTTGTCTCAGGAATTTTGAATGAGATCGGCAAGTGACTCGAAGTCGTCTAGTGAATGCACTGCAATTGCACCATTGTGGACCTGCCTGTATGATTACTGTCAATGGTAAGCAGTAAACATAGGTTTTAGAATTTGCCATGAAGTGTCATTTTAGGACGATTGATATGTAAACGTCATGCTCCTTTCCCTCTTGCAAACGAGGCATGGGTAAATGCAGCCGGGGAATGGGGAGTTGCACGTTCCAATGGCATGATCAATAACTGGGTGCCTTTGTTGATGGACGCACTGCGGTGCAATCACGATATGAAACTGATCATGAACAGCGAAGAAACGAAGCATATCACGTACTATTTCACGAATTATGCTACCAAACATCAGCAACATTCATTTAACGCCTCTGCAGTACTCGCTCGCACTTTAGCTTTTCATCATTCAAAGGAAAAGCAACATGAAGATCTTTATGCACTTAACAAGAAGTTGTTGCAGCGATGTGCAAACACGTTGAGCTGAGATCAAGAATTCAGTGCTCCTGAAGTCATCAGCTATCTGATGGGCTGGGAAGATTGTTACATTTCTCATCATTTCGAATTGATCGATGTTTTGGGGTTGTTGTCTCTGTTGCAGGAAGTGTTTCCATATTTGAGGCAACATTGCTTCCGACGATGTCATGTTGATGACAAAGGGGCTAACAGGGCCAACGAGGATGATGTGAGTGTCCTGAATATTATCAACATTACATTTCATGTAATGTTATTGTAGTCAGAATATGTGACATTACAAGTCGATGAACATGGATTGCGCATCCGGAATCGAACAAAAGATTATGTTGAGAGAGGTCATGCACTCGAAGCATATTCTTTTCTGGATTATTTTTTGAATACATACGACACTGTCAAGACAGAATATGAACAAGAACATGTTCTATCGCGACGTCAGCGAAATCTCCGTATTCCATATATCCCCAATCGTCATAATCATTGTCGAACTTTAAGAAGTGCCAAACATGAAATGATGCCCTATTTTCCACCTTTCTTACTCTCTCGATATGATGATGAACAGTCTCGACCTCTCTTTTGTGCGTTGATATTGGCATTACTGAAGCCCTGGCGCGAGATAGGGACATTGTTGAATGAATGTGAAACCTTCGAGGTCTCTTTTAATCAGTTCATGGAGACCGCTCCACGAGCTGTGCATATCATGGTTGAAAATATGCAATATTATCGTGCTTGTGCTGATCAAGCCTCTGCAAAACAAGAAACTGAAACACTTACAACCTTTTGGCAAATGAGGGGGGATTTCATAAATGCTAATGGAGGCGTTGTCAATGAAGAGAATGAAGATGAGGATGAAATGAAAGAAGATTGTCGGTTAGAGTGGAATCCACTCTCATGTTTTGCTGCACAGGAAAGATTATATGCAGATGTTGCGATGGCATATGCAGAAGAATTTGGAATTTTCGAGGATTATCCCACTGAGAACAATAGTGAAGATGATAGGATATGCAAAGGTGGCGAAAACGAACTAGCCCAATTTCATTCCTGGACATGCATTATCTCTGATGGTTGTGATTCGGACGATCTATGCTCCGAACCAGAAGAGATTGATGAGGGCAATGTGAATTTGGAGCCAATTAGCATTGATGAACAATGAACCATCATGTTTTTGGACCAAGGTTTGAAAGAGAGAATGAACACAGACAATATTATGCAGGGGCTCAACAAAGAGCAACACATGATAATTAAAATAGTAGAAAACAACTTGGTCAACTCTCTGCACAGAAATTTGCCGAAGAAACAACTACTTATGTTGGTTGGCGGACACGGAGGTGTGGGGAAAACGCATGTTGTTCATGTGATTGAAAAATTGTACAAGAAATATGGTGCGAAACATGCTTTAGCCAAGACTGCCACAACTGGTGTTGCCACCAGCAATATTGGAGGAAGTACTCTCCATGGATGGGCAGGGCTTCCCACATGTCCTCCCCGTTCAGATACATGGGCCATTCACCCTAAAGAAGAGATTGCATTGAAACATTGAAAAAACATTGCAGGAATCCAGTTGCTAATCATCAATGAAATTAGCATGTTAACAACAGACACACTGGCAGATTTGGCACGTATCATGACCGTGGTTCTTGGCAAATCATCATCTGATGAGCCCTTTGGTGCAGTAAATATTATGGGTATAGGCAATTTCCATCGGTTGCCCCCTGTAGGCAAGTATTTGTCATTTTGTAGTTAACCCATATGAAAACGCTCATCAATAACTCAAGCGAAGCTTTTGCGGGTGCTGTTTCAAGCTAGGCAGCCAACATCAAGAAGTGAAATTGGCCGCAATTTATTTGAACAGTTCGAGACGGTAGTGATGCTGAAACAGCAAATGCGGATCATCAATCCAGAGTGGAATGCACTCTTGAGCCGTTCTCGCTTTGGAGAGTGCACAGCGGAAGACTTACACATTCTCTGTGGACTGGTTCTTGGATGAGAACGTGGTACACCACCCAATTTTAATAAAACTCCATGGAGTGACGCAGTGTTGATTACTCCTTGCAATTGTGTGCGGATCTGTTGGAACGATGCTGCACTATGGAAACACTGTTACTGAACACATCAGCGACAATACATCATTCTGTCAGAAAACTCGACATGTAGGAGACGTCTGAATGACAGAGAATTGTCATTTGTCTTGTGCCTCCCATCTGAAGATACAGGCGATCTCGAATACGAGATTCAAGTAGCAATAGGAGTCCCTGTCATGGTGACAGAAAATATCTGTCCACAAGCAAATCTTGCAAATGGCACGCGTGACATCATCACCGACATCATTCTGGATCTGAGAGAAGACGAAGAACATGCCAAGCACCAAGAAACTGATAATATTCACCTTCTATACCCCCCGTTGTATATCGTCATTCAATTACTGAGGTCAGGAGAGGCGTCTGTGAATTTTCACAGTTTGGCACCAGACCACGTTCCAGTCTTTCCAATAACGTGCAACTTCTTCATAGGTGAGCATAGAAAGCCAAGGAGTGCGTCATACACTTACAGATATCGACAGGGAGAAATCCGCAGAAACGCATCACTCGTCATCAATTGCCATTGACACTTGCATTCGCATTCACAGATTACAAAGCGCAAGGACAGACTTTGTTGCCCGTGATAGTCGACATTGGCAAGACGGCGAGCTTTGGCTTGACCCCATTCAATGTGTACACGGCGCTTTCACACTCTCGAAGTCAATCATCTATCCGACTTTTGCGGGATTTTCAAGACGAATTATTTACACGGCATCCATGCGAGTCATTGCATGCAGAAGATGAGAGATTGGAAGCCCTGGCATGTAACACCAGGGAAAAGTTCGATGCAGGGGAGTACGGCAAACGATAACACATTAGATAGTGAGTCGACACTGAGCGAGCGCGGCACTTGTCAGCCGCAATCAGGCAGCACCGTGATCATATTTTCTTTTTGAGTCGTGTACACCTATTTGGTCATCCGGACGCACGCGAAGTAATGTTTGGAAGACCTTGCAAGCAAGGTGATGTATCCATGATCGCTGCGTGCAAAATGTCCAACCGAGGCCATGGACAGTAGGGCGATAGGGATGGCTACACTGGTTGTCAAGACTCAATTCACCGAGTGGTTCATCAGCAAATTACCAATTAGCCGCAGTGATGACAGCATTATGGCAGTGTGACAGCATCTGACAGCATGCTACAGGCATCACATGCCAACATGTCACACTATTCACATGGTTACAGCAAGGTACAGTCACATCACACAGTCACATCGCATCACCAGGTGACAGCACTACAGAGTTGGCAGCCTTGTGCTGTCTGTACACCCTGCACAGATTATCTAATTAGGGTAAATAGCGTAGTAAAGTGTACCCATTGATTCCTAATAGACAAAGACTTAGAGAATTTTCACACAGATTGATCATGTGACCTTTTTTCTTTTCTTATATACTCTCACCCACAGTCACACATCACTCATTGCTTCCACTCATGCCACCACCGATGGTCTTGCCTTGCCTCGCCTTGCTTGGACAACGGTGAGCACCCGTTCACACACGTACTAGCATGCACTCACCCACTCTAGGTCCCTCCATCTGCGCACACACCACCCCAGACATGTGCACGTCCACCAGCTACACACAATGACAATGACACGTAAGGGGCATGAAGGCATAACGGTGCACCCACCACCACAGTCCCAACGATGACAGGGAAAAATGGCGTGCCCAGCCCCCACCACGACAATGACAGGGTGAAACGGCACCCCCCCCCACCACAATGGCGATGACAACGAGAACGAGGTGATGCAACCATGTTCCCTCCGCCACAGGACAGGTTGAAACGGCACCCCCAGCCCCCACCACAACGGCGACAATGACAAGGGCAAGGTGACGCAACCACATCCCCACTACCACAGCACCGACGACTATGGGGCAACGGCACACCAAGGCCCCACCACAATGGCGACAATAGTGAGGAGGCATGACCATGCCCACAACACTACAATGACGATGACGGTTGGCAATGAGGTGACCAGCGCATGGCCTCCACAACGATGATGATGAGGGCAACGCAATGGTGCCCCCCCCACCACAGTGCCGACAACGATGATGGAAAAAGCACACCCAGCCCCCACCGCAATGGTGATGAGAGCGAGGAGGCATGACAGTGCCCCCACCACGATGAGGTGACTGGTGCATGGGGTCCATGATGACAACAGGGGCGAGGCAACGCAACAGTGTCCCCCTACCATGGCCTTGACGACAATGGGGTGAAACGGCCACCACCACAACAGGGCGAATGGCGTGTCCAGCCCCTACCAGAACAACGCCCCCACAATGACAATGATGAGGGCGATGCAACACAACAGCACCATCACCGCCACAGCACCGACAACGATGACAGATGAAGGGATGTGCCCAGCCCCCACCACAACGACAACGAGGGCAATGAGGCACGACAGCGCCTCATCTACCACAACGTCGTCGACAACAATGAGGCGAATGGTGCACATGCCCCACTACGACAACAGGATGAGGGGATGTAGTGGCGCACCCACTGCCATCACCACCATCACCACAACAACGAGGGCGAGGGTACGCAATGGCACACCCACCGACACAGCACCAACAACACAGACGACAGTGCTGGACGGTGCTCATTGCCACCACCACCATCACCACGATGACAAGGGTGGGCAACAGTGCACCCACCGACACAGCACCGACGATGTGGGTGATGCTGTGAGATGGTGCACTCACTGCCACACCACTATCAATACGGCGATGATGGGGGTGAAGAGGCACAATGGCGAGGCGAATGGCATGCCCCATCATGACAGTTGGGTGAGGCATGACGACGACAATAAGGTGCAACAGCGCCCCCCACCATAGCACCGACGATGACAGGGCGAATGGCCCCACTATGACAACATGGGTGAGGAAGCGCAATGGTGAACCCACCACCACAACATCAGTGATGACAGCACAGAAGCACAATGGCATACTTGCTGCCACCACTACCATGATGACAGCTGGGGTGGGGAGGCACAATGGCAGGGTGGCGAGGGTGATGGCAAGGGTGAGGGCAAGGGTGAGGGCAAGGGGAATAACACACATGTATTAGATTACTTTAATAAATTTTGCTTTCATTGCTTAAAAACCTCGGGGTGAATTGGGAGCAGAAAAAAAAAAGTGTATTATATGTGATCATATGACACACTCTGTGCATGCTGTACAGCACTGTACGGGTTACTAATCCTGTGTAACAGCCATTGCTTGTACAGGATTACTAATCCTGTATAGCCTGTGGGTCACCTGTAGTGATCCTGTACAACAGGGGACCTTGCCATAACCCTGTGACATCTGTACAACTCTGTCCAACCCTGCACACCTCATTGGGAATTTGCTGATGTTGTCGCCATGTGAGCCATCAGCAGGACCTGTGTCTGCTCAGTGCTGTCGAGGCTACTGTGAGGGCATGCTGCAGCGTTGGCAGGGAGGCAGAAGTCAAGGCCAAACTTTAGCTTGACCGTGGGTGTTTCCGGTTTTCAAGTGCCGACACATCACGAGACAATTACTAAGTAATTGTGCTTACTAATACTAATAATGAACTAGTGGCAGAACATGTAGTGCACTCTCTAGAAAGTGGTGCATGCACTCGAATGCAATGCGTGATTTATTTTTTGTGCAAAGTGAATGCCAAACTCAAGGTCGTCATCACAGTGGGAGCGCTGTAGCCGCCCATAACCCTAACCCTAACTTAACCTAATAAGACAACAGTTTGTCGTCATTGGAAGATCAAGATGTACAACTCATTTATACAGACGACAATGGGTTGCTACCACCACCACCACCACCACCACCACTCATGAAACCTGTGAAGCACGAGACAAAAGTTGTTGCACTGTGGCAGAGCAAGGCACGAGCACAGCCCCAGTGTTAAGTCTTCGGACGAGTGTGACTAAGCAGGCACTTTTCTCTCGTCCTCACCTCCACCAGCACGCTCATACCTCACTCGCCGCCGTCGCTGCGCGTCGCTCTCTTCCTCCCCGAGTCGCTCCCCACACTCTTTTTTCTTTCTTTCTTCCATCCATCTCTCACTTCACATGGCTCTCCCAGCAGCACCAGACTTCGCCGGGAATGCCTACAGGATCATCAGAGAGGCCATCGTCGCCCGAGAAGGGGGCACAGATGAGGAGGCGGCACAGGCGCTCTTAGACACATGGCGGCAGAGCCTACCTGCCCACAAGGAGGACCCTGGGCCTGGAGGCAACGACCAAGCGGAGCAGGGTAGTGTCACCTCAGACGACCGGGCAAGATCGCCATCCCCTCTCGCCTCGGAGGCAGACCCACCAAAGAAGAAGTCCAAACTAGCAGACTTCGACGAGAACCGACCCCCTCCGAGCGTTCTAGTCCCGCGCCCTTCATAGTACGCCATCCAGAAGATAGTGAACTTCGACTACGTCGAATTGTGGTACTTCACCAAGGAAGGGTGCGAGGAGGCATCACAGATGCAAGGATCCCAAGCGGAAGACGTAATGGGCATCGCCCAATCCAATGACATCCTAACCTTACGCCCGGTCACTTCAGTCAAGGCTTCCCGCAATGCTTGCATGGATCATGAGTTGTCTTACCACGACTTTACACAAGCCTGCACCAACTTCCTTCACCACCTTAAGGTGGCGTCTTGGCCGAAGAAGCACATGGAGGCCATCACGGAATTCTACTGGCACTTGGACAGCCATCCCATCCACCAGTTACCGCATGGTGACCAAATCGCACTGCTATACGCCTCATGGATGCGGCACCAATGGCACGATGACATGAAATTCACCACCGGGAAAGTGTTCAACATAGCCCGAATTGAACCGGACCTCATGACCACCATCGTCCTCAAAGTGAACGCGAAGCTTCAAGACCAGGTCATATGCAAGGTCAGTCCATCCCATAGCGTGCTAGTGATGCCGTGTCTAATACCTACCCTGCCCTGCCCTTTTTCTTCCTTTTTCTTTCGCCGGCGACTGAATACTGCAACCCACTGCACTCCCACCTCATTTCCCCCCCCTCCCTCCCACCTACCCCCCCCCCCCTCCCTCCCCCCAGTGCTGTGCTCATCCTTGCCCACCGCTGTTTATCTTCGCACCACACCTCCTTGTGGACCACAGGTTGAGAGCATGGCAGACCCACAGTCACCACAGACCTCCCGCACCTCCCGCACCCAGCACTTCCGCAGCTGACGAGCCGAACAGCGAGCTGAGCGCTGACAGGCTTCACGCTCTTCCTCCTCCCAGTGGCACACCTTTTGGACCTGTTCATCCTCTCCCACCCCGCCCCGCAAGTCCTATAACCCGCCAGCCAAGAGGCAAGGGCAGTCACCCAACGATCCTGCCAAGCCGAAATCTGTCTGCCCAGTTTGCCTTGGGCGGCACCCGCACAGGGTCCACGAATGCAATGAACCCCGCACCTGGGA
>JBBPUG010000990.1:0-13150 GCA_038094535.1 Tubosaeta aff. alveolata | reverse complement strand
GCACGACACTTACCACAGGGTCACCGCATCCATCCTCGATCATGGTTTGTACATTGTCCCCCATCCAGATCCAGATTGGTTACACGGCAGAGATATCACTTCTCCTGACGAGTTACGAATCTCCCCCGTATTCAACTATTCGAGAATTTTTTCATGGTACCGTAATGTCTACCTGGCGTCCCTTTTCTATGAAGCAGCTGGGCAGAGAAAATCGAGGGACGGTAGCCGCATTCCTGAAGATGTGCGCGATGTCATTCCTCGACAGAGCCGATTGGGGACTGACCAAATTGTTCAGCATTGCGGACCTGTTGGTCACAAGGGTCCTGAAACCCATGTTCTTTGGCCTCGTGGCTTGTTCTTCAATATGATCGTGGCATCGTTGATGTCCTTGCAGCTGCAATGGGGAACTACAGGCGCAGCTTTTCTTGTGGTTTATTTTTCCCCTACCATTGTAAGCCGCAAGTTGTTACGCGATGAACATCCTCTGACTCAAGGTTTCACTACTTAGGGACTTGGGTGCCGTTCTCTCGCATACTTGATGTATGGCGTGCTATCTACAGTAGTATGGATGCTACTCATTTTGTCCAGTGCGCTTGGGTATTACGCACACCATCTCCTCCATGAGCTACCTACCCTTTCGGACTTGGAAAGGGATAGTCAACCCACGCCTTCTAGCGCACTCTCTACGCCCCCGCGTTGCAACCCTATACCCGATCCAACAGACAGTGGTTTTAGGGTCTCACCAGGACGTTACACGTCTACTGTGCCATTGGCCGAAATCCCTGCTCTAAATGGCCTCGAGGAACGAGTGGATTTTCAGCCTGCCGCCAGGTCTGGCACGAGCATTAATCCCACCACCACCAAAAGCCACCATCATTCAAGACAGATCTGTGGTCGGATAATGTTGTATGTCGCGGAATGGCTACGATGGGCAGGCAAATTTCTCGCCATCGTCAACGCGATCGGCACCATCGCCAACGCGTTCTTTCAATATGCTGGGGTGTATACAAATTGCTTTTGTGATTCGAGCGTGTTTTCGTGGGGCGCTTCTGCATTCACTGTTATTACTCCAGACCAGATCGATATTGACATAGCACGGAGGGCTTGGATAGGAGCCATTGCCCTAGCGGTATCCTCTTGCTCGATTTTTCTGAGTTTCATTTATCTTATACGGGATGGGTTGCCTTGGGAGTAGCGCGTACCTCGCTCATGAATTCCTACTTTTCTTTCTCTTGTACTGCTGGCTTTCATGTTTCTTGGGTTTTTTCTTTTGGACTCTTTTCTGTATCCCCCAGCTTTTTAGACGACGGCGATTGCACAGGATTGTACTATCTTACAGCAGGTTCAACGTGAGAGAAAACAAATGGCGAATCAAGTGTAGATGTCTTACTATAGCTAGTCGCAGCAGACAAAAAGTCATTGGTGATAAAGAAAACTAGGGGGCTGCCCTCGGCGTACCGTAGTGGAGGGATCATCACGTTAATTAATGCTTCATCAAAGCACTCTATCGCTTACGCATTTTCACTGTCCTCCCCGCTTCTCCAACGATCGCGTAAACAAAGGCGGAGGGTGAGTGATTCCAACGGGTCGGTGTTGCAAGGGCAACGAACATTTGCAGTCAGGAGACTGCGAATACATGTAAATCCAGAAAAATAGGAATGTGCAGGTGACTCCTTGAACGTTCGCCCGCCGTGAGATGGAGGGTCGAGGTAACCAAGGGCACGAACTCGGGAGGAATTTCACAGAATTAAGTGCGCAGCTCCGGAAGTGGAAGCGGAGGACAAGAATCGGGTCTATACTGGCGGGCCTCAGGAGCATGTAACGAGTCGCGGAATACGGACCGGTGATCATCGTGAATGCAAGCACATACGGCTGTGATGCTCTCATCGTTCTCGACGCTAGTGTTCCACAGACGACGCCATCTGCGATCGCTAACGTGGTTGGACACATTCCTTGGTCCCCAAGCGTTCTTAGCCGGCGAATCTGGCGTTAAAGACGGACCGTCTGTTACACCGCCAGATCAGTGCGAACGATGGTAGAGAAATTTGGTTTGAGAGGCAATAATACCAGGAACGACTGACAGCGAGCTGCGAGGAGTAAGCAGAAGCAAGGGACTTGGCCATGGGGTGGCACAGTGTTATAGCAGCACCCGCGCGGTTAGGAATCTTTGTGTATTAGATTTGGTATGCCTCACCAGCGAGTCCAACCTTTAGCACCGTCGCGTTGTTCCGATGGTATAGAGCCGCCGAGGCAATTGAATGCCCGTCGTTGTGGAGATTAGGCTATTTCAAGTAGCCCATGTCGCCGCCGTTCCTGTCTTACCATCGTTTTCACGAGGCAACCTACGTCCTCGCGTTGTGTTTATCGTTCTGGTGGTGGGGAAACTGTTACGTCACCCCTGCCCTCGGTAGGCCTAGGTCGCTGAGCAGTGTCATGGCGGACTCTTGGCTGTGGCCGTTACGCACCTACCCAAGGGTTGGAAACTGGCCAAAAAGCTCGTGAAGCAGTAGGCATCAGTAAGCCCACCGCGAGCTTGTTGACCCAGTGGAGTGAGTGGTGAGCGTGTGATGGTATTGCACCATATAAAAGATGCGCAGACTCGACTAGCATGATTCGTGACAAAATAGCACGTAGAGGCAGAAACGCACGACGGAAAACAGAATCATCCAACAAGTGAGAGGGGAAATAGAAAATAGAAGAAAGAAAGCGATGCACATAGACTTGTGAGCATGAAAATGAACGAATGATGCAATGTCCTCTCGTCGTCAACACCGTGTCTCTACGCTCTTCGTGGCCTACTCGCACGATCACAGCTCAAAGCTATATCATCCCACGTGCAATCTGGGCCAATTGCTCCGCCATTTGTGGGTAGTTTCTAACGAACTGCAGCTGTGCTTTGCTCGCCTTGGAAAGGATCAGTTCACAGCAGTATGGAGGTGGCCGTGTCTGCTTACCTCGAGATATGTGAGCGCGGCGGTGATCTCTGCTTCTCCCCTCGCCATCTGGACCTGCTTCTCGAACCAAGTGATCGCAACCTCAATCTCGCTCTTTTGGAGAGCGAGTTGGGCAAGTGTGGCAACGGCTGGCTCGCATGAAGGGTCCAAAACAAGAGCCTCGCGGCACAGTGCTTCCGCCGCTGGGAGGTCTTGACGCCATTGGAAAATGGCCAGTGCTTTATTAACAAGGGGTAATGGATTGGGAGGAGAGCTAGAAATTTTGATTCAGCATCAAAGAAGCGATGATGGCGAAGGAAACAGACTTGATCTTCTCAAGCTCGATAGCCCTGTCAAACTTCTCCATTGCTTCCTGGAAGCGTTGCTGATCCAACAATAGTTCACCACTTGTACACGCCGTGTGTTAGCAACATCCGAGTGTGTTCTCGTCGGATCACGCACTAGTAATTGCAGACTTCGCCCCTCGAAGGGAAAGACGCCATCGTCCGCCGGAAGGTCGCCATGCTATTGGCAAGGTTTCCTAGTTTGTACTGGGCAACAGCAAGTTGAATATGCGAAAACACGAATGTCGGATCAAGTGTAGATGACTTTGTGTAGTTGGTCGCAGCAGATGAAAAGTCATTGGTGATGAAAAACACTTGGAGACCGAGTCAATGAAAGTGTTGCATAGACAGAAGACGAACACACCTTGCCCTCGGTGGTAGTAGACATCGGGATCATCCTCGTTAATGCTGATGGCATCATCGAAGCACTTCATTGCTTGCGCGTTGTCTCCCTCCTCCATGTGCACACTCGCGAGCTTCACCAGCGACTGTGTGAACGAAGGGTCGAGGGTGAGTGATTCCAACAGGTCGACCTTGGCGCCACGAACATCTGCAGTCAGGAATCTGGACGACAGTCTTCATTCAGAGCAATGGGAGGGTGCGGGTGGTTGACGTACTTGAATGTTCCCCTCAAATTAAGGGCTTCGGCACGTCCAATATCCCACGATATACCTTGGTCAAGAGCCTCGTTCACGAAGCTGAGTGCGTGTGGGTAGTCAGCTGCCTCGAGTGCTTCAAGGGAGAGTAAGAGGGTTTGATCTCCCTGTGAGGGTGTCTCGGGAAGTGTAGGAAGCGGTCCTATAGTCATGTGAGCATGGGTTGGCTGAGACAGTCAAGGACTGACGTTTCCGGAAAGCAGCGAAATAAGCCGAGATGAACGTTTGCGAAGGTAAACGGGGTTCCCGGGTCTAGCAATTGATTAGAAAGAGAGATATGACGATCATTTTACCCACAGCGAGAATAGACTGTGCTTTTTCCGTTGCAAGCTTTTTCAACACCCGCTCCACTGCTTGTGCAGCTGTCTCGTTTTGGAACTTTTCGAGGATTGTTGCGGCAGTGAAATCTGAAGGATGTCAAGACTGTGAATGACGCAGGGTGTATAAGACTGACCTCTCAAAGACTCCTCAAACCGATTCAAGGACTCGAGGGCAGTTGCTCGCCTGTTGAGCGCCTTGACGTAATTCGGGTCCTGACGGAGCGCATCGTCGCAATCTGCCACGACACGCTCGTTTTGCGGCGGAGACATGTACATGTAACCTGGGAAGGCAATGAGGTCACTTGGGAGATGGATGGGCATGGACGCACATGCAGCCCGATTGCTGAAAAACACGGGTTCTGGTCGTGGCGAGACCTGAATCGCCTGTGTGTAGAGGTCGATGGCCTGCTCGAACTTGCGTGCTTGGTAGAGGGCGTTGCCGCGTGTCTTGAGCGATGCGGCCTGTTTTACGCGTTCCTGCAGGGCAACGAGTGAGATACGTGACACGCAGCGGCGGAGACAAACGGACCTCGAACGGCATGGCTGCTATCTGCTCAGCAGACAGCGGTGCATTCTCTACGACAGGTCAGAATGGCACAAGCATGTGGCGGAAGAACAGACCGTCGACATCTTGGGCCTTTGGTTTGACCTCCTCGATGATGGGGCCGTCCGAGTCGTTCGGGGACCTTTTCTTTGGCTTTTTGTCCCTCGACTTGCCCTTGGTTGGAGGTGGTCTGTACGATGCGGCGTAGTAGACGGCGCCTGCAGCGACGAGGGCGGCGGTGGTCGCTACGAGGAGTGCGCGCCTGTTCTCTGAGACAAAGCCAGTGACGCGGTCCAAGTAGGACGGTGCGACGTCGTGAGTTATTGGGGCCATGAGCGAGCACGGACAAAACTTGCAAGCGGACCAAATTTGAGTGCCAACGTGTCAGGTGTGATTACGTCATTGTTATATCAACACGAGCATCCTCCGCCTTCGCCCGTCGGTTCTGCGCTCCCCAGCTCGATCGTACCCGGCATCCCCTCCCGCCCCTTCTTCGCCGTCTCGGGCGTCACCGGCGCCCACAGCTCTGGCGTGTCCAATATCTCCTTGACCACGTCCTCGAACACCTCTCGCACGCCAACAGCAGTCTTGGCAGACGCTTCGAGGAACAGCGCATCCTTCCGACTCGCAAATGCGGCCGCTTCATCCGTGGAGACTTGTCGCGAGTGCTCCTGTCATCGGTTTAGGCGCCGCGTGCGAAAAAGCCATACCGAGATACCTTGTCCAGCTTGTTCCCGACTATGATCTTGGGGACGGTCGTGGAGACGTACGTATCGATCTCTGTAAACCATTTCGGAAGCGCGTCGAATGTCTCGCGGTTGGCCACGTCGTATACTTTGGATGTCATTTAGACAGAGAGTGGTCCGAGGGCACTCTGCTGACCTAGTATAATCCCCTGCGCACCACGGTAATAGGATGATGTGATGGTCCGAAATCGTTCTTGTCCTGCTGTGTCCTGCAAGGCAACGCTCACCGTCGCTGCATAACAAGTTGTTGGGGTCACTGACCCATATGCTCAGCTTGACTTTCCGCCCATTCACCTGCATCTTGTGAACCTGTCGTCGTACATTGTCGGTCGTTGATGGCTGAAAACGCATCTTTCACTCACCCGAAAGTCGACCCCAATCGTGGCAGTTGCCTCGTCCTCGGGTATCCACGCCTCATCAGAGAACCGCAAGAGTAGACTGCTCTTGCCAACGGATGCGTTTCCTATCAAGAGGAGCTTGACGTTGACGGGAGCTGAGCTGGACGGCGTTGGGTCGACTTCGAGAGGCGCCATATTGACGGTGAATGCCACACTTTGCCTCATGGACTCCGCGCGGGGTTACTCGATCAGGTCACAAGACAATACAACTACAACAGTCGACTACGCCATCCTTTACTGGTAGATAAAGTTGTACCTCGATAACAAGTGCGGTATTGCAGACAGTTGCGGACCATACCTAACACGTTCATCAGTCACTATATGCGCTCAAAGTCGCAAGCTACGCACCGCGCCGCATTATCATACAACTCAAACAGAGGAATCGCAAGCAACTTCATGTTTTTGGGGACGGCAAGCACTTCTGCAGAGGGACGTCAGTCCACGTCTGGCCACGAGGCGGCAAAAACGCACTCCGCTCAGGCATCTGAACAAGGAAAAGTTTCTTGCACTCTTTAGGTTTGGTTATATGCGCGGGAACAAATGGATACTGAAAGACATGAGGTGCGGTCGAGAATCGGCGCAGCGTGGATCCTACCATGAACGTCTCAAAATTGGGTCTCCACCACTGAGCAAGACAGTCTCCGATCTCCCATTCGTTGTCGACCCCATGCGACGCGTTGAATTGCTTCGACTCGGACGGTGGCGCTAGCCGCTCGTCTAATCTGCGCTTGAGACCATCAATGTCGTCCTCGCCGGGTTTGAGGTAATCGCCTGGACTGCGAAAGCTTCAACCCAAGTCTCCTGAGAGGGGAAACGGGCCATACAGCTTAAAGAACGCGTTCGCGATCTGGAGCATGAGAATATGGGGGTGACCGTGGTCGTGCACAACGAGGATGCCCTCTACAGTACGACGCATACCAAAATCCTCATAGTTGTTTTGCAGACGCTGCAGCCGCGCCGAGACAGAGGGGTCTTCTTCTGGCTGGGCCTCCTTGGTACTAACACACGGTAAGTCGAACGAGTCCTTTGGCAAGTTGACCTACCTGAACGTAAAGTTGGAGAGCGGATAACTGCATGCTGTAAGTTGTATCAAAAGGCAAAGAACACCAACGCGTACAGCAAAATTGTGTTGGACATCGTCGTCGTCGTCGTCGTCAAGCCCGTCGGCGAACCATCGCTCCAAGTTGAGCACCACGTGATTCTTCCGCTCGGTACCGGGAAATTCCCTATTTTGGGATATCATACCGGTCCGACGAACTCTAAATCGACGACATCGAATTCACGTCGAGTCTGATGGCGTGGCAAACTCACCGTTAATGTCTTACCATCCCACTCCATACGATGGCCACACAGTCTGCCCCGACGATTGCCCTTTCAGCGCGTACGACGACGACGAGGCCATGTGTGCCACCATGTCACCCCCTCCAGACGAGTCTGTCTTGCGCAGGGCTGGGTATGTTTCTTCATCTCTGTCCCACTTACTTTCCGAAACTGTTCTAGTCTATTGCAGCCCATGAGCTACCATGTTTCCGCAATATCACGCAATTCGCCTCAGCCCCGGTCCCAGGGTGACATACGCGCAAGTACCCTCCAACTCTCCAGTACTGTCATGCCTCGTCCCCTTGGCTCCAGCTCTCCCCCACCTCTTGCCCTGCCACCTTCAACTGTCTCTCCGTCGTCCTCTCTCGCCACGCAATTGGCCCTAGCCGAGCCTTCTTCCGAACGTGCGTGTTACCACTGCTTTGCTAACCGTAATTCAATCTACACTTTGCCGTGGCACGTTTGTAGCTTCTCCGTCACAATCCCGTGACTCTTTCATCTTTCCGAGCACTACGATCCAAGATGGTACCCCCCAATCCATCCCTAAAATCGTCTCTCACCCGTCGCTTAAATACCTCCAACCTATCCCGTCCTCATTCGCCCCCTCCTCTCCCAACACGAATAAAGGCAGTCCACGCTTCTCCGTCTTTGAAACGGACATGGATGCCGACGAGGCCCTCTCCGCGTCCACATATACCTTTGACTCCAGCCCAGCAGGCCATTCCCCCAGCGCCATGATGGGGTCGGGCGTGTTTACCCCTCGTGGTGTTGGCTCCACCATGCTCGGCCCACCCTCTGCGCTCTCCGTCCTGCTCGCTCGCAAACAGGAGGGCAAAAAAAGCAGAGAATCCCTCCTCGATGAACGTGTCGACTCCGAAACACGACTTTCGGGGTACCCGACTTCTCAAATGTCCGTAACCCCGACCAACGAACGTCCATGCGGCATCTCTCCGCTCGTCGCTGCCGATGCATCGCGCCACCCCGGATCTCATCCTGGGGCGTCGCACGAAGCGCACTCTGGCCAAGATCAGTCGGAGCGATTACCAGATGAGACAACGTCCTTGCTACGCGCCGATCGCGCCACGGGTCGACATCAAGACGCCATTCTCGCTTCGCCTTCCGTATTAAAAGCGCAAGCCCATCATACAAAACCAGACGTCCCAAGCGACTATGGCCCAACGGCGTGCCTGTTCCATTCATCTGAAACGTTTCAACGGATTCTCGATCCGAATATAGCAAGAATAGCTGTCAAGGCAATTCCCGCCGTTGTTCTAGGCACCTTGCTCAACATATTGGATGGCGTTTCTTGTACGTGTTTGCACTATCCGTTGCTTGATTTGGACCGTCCCCCGTTCAGAGTCGCGTAACGCGATCGGGGGACATCCGAAGACTTGAGTCTAGATCATAACCATTACTTACACAATCTAATTAGATGGCATGATCATTTTCCCCGCTGCGGGTTTGTTTGCCAATTTTGGAGGCGTAGGTGTGTCCATGTTTTTCGTGGCGTGAGTACGACTGCTCTTCATTACCGCTCGTGATTTCGCACGCGCTGCGGGAGCAGAGTGCTTTTGACTAACATGTCGGCATCTAGGACGGTCATTGCGCAACTTGTATACACGTTTGGTGGGAGTAACTTTGCGGGTGCGAATGGAAGTATGATGATCGAGGTAGTGGTACGTACCTTTCTTTCTCCTTGGAGCTGTGTTCTCGGCGCGTTCGGCCTTGGGTTGTTCCCCCTTTTCACCATTGGCACGCCTTGTTGTAAACTCATTTTATCCTACAGCCCTTCTTCCATATCCTTGCATCAACGATCGCGCGAGATATTATGGGCGATAACTGGGCTGAGATACGTGTTGTGAATCGAGAAGTCGTAGCGACTACCCTTGTCGCGTTTGCGTTGTCCAGCTTGCTCACTGGTAAGTCACCTTTGATGTCGTAGCGAAAGCAAGAGTGGCTTTCTTCGGGTTTGAAAATTCCCTTTCCAATCAAAGGCGCCATAGATCAGCTGGACGCGCCTCTCCCCATGATCGCGATTCTTAATTCAAATATCACACTAGTGTCGAAATTCTGACCATGTTACCCCATATTTAGGATTTACGTTTTTCCTGCTCGGATATCTTCGCCTTGGTGTCCTTATCGGGTTCTTCCCTAGACATATTCTGGTCGGGTAAGTCCCGTCCAATACATTGACCATTATGGCGTGATGATGCTCTATTCAATAGGTGTATAGGCGGTGTGGGGGTATTTCTGATCTTTACAGGGTGAGTCTTTACTTGCTGAGATGGGCCGCGCTGATCCTCATTGCCGCTCACGCGTTTCGCCATCCCTCAACGGATATGTAGGCTCACCGTCAGCACGCGCCTTCCCTCTGATGCACTCGATCCACCGACGTGGGACATGGTCCGATACTTTGCGCTGGATCTGGATGCGCTCACGATGTGGGTTCCGCCGCTTGGGCTGGCGTTGCTCTTGAGAGCTATCACTACCAAGTGGAAGCATCAACTCTTGTTTCCCATCTGTGAGTCCTTCGTACGTCGTTGGGTGTTATGCTCGAGGAGTATTGTAGATTTCTTGATTATACCGATCGTGTTTTATATCGTCGTCGCGGCCGCTCAGCTTGATCTCGATGTGCTTCGACGAGACGGGTGGTTGTTCGAAACCATGGAAAAGGCTGAAGGAATGGGTAACTGGTATGCCTTTTACACTTACTATGGTGGGCACTTTCCTCTTCTCAAGCGTTTTGCTCAAGCGGCTGATGGTATTTATTCAAGACTGGCGCGCAGTGCGATGGACTCCAATCTGGACAACACTTCCCACCCAATTTGCATTGTGCGTCTTTGTGGCGCGTTCTCGAAGGTCGCTAATTTTTGGGGTCAAGGCTATTCTTCAATATATTGCATCCTCCGCTTAATGTCCCCGCTTTGGGTAAGTGACACGCTCGTTAAATGTTCTCCCGGATTCCTGATGCTGCTTGCTGTTGCACGTGCATCGCTCAGCCGTATCATTGGATGAAGATGTGGATACGGATAAAGAACTAGTCGGTCACGGGGTGTCCAATCTTGTAGCTGGTGTTTTCGGTACTGTGTATGTCCCTGATTTTCATCCATCGCGGTCGGGCGCGCTGACATGACACAAGGCCGAATTATCTCGTCTATGTTAATACGCTCCTGTCTGTGTCAGTCCCGCTCTACCTTGTATCGATTTAATCGTTGCAACGACAGGTTTTACCGGGTTGGGGGAGGCAATCGCGTCGCTGGATTTATGCTTGCTGTTGCTACGTTCTTGCTTTTGATCGTCGGCACCTGGCCGATCGCATATATTCGTACGTCCTTTGCAAGCGCTCTCGTGATCCTTGTCTGAAGGTTCCGAAATAGCTGTCATGGTGGTTGGCGCCCTGATCTTTGTTCTTGGTATTGACCTTGTGAAAGAGGCACTGTGGGACACGAGGCATCGGGTGAGCAGGTGAGCATTACACCATTATTCGTTCTTTGATTTGGGTTTTGATGTCCTGCCTGATCAGGATGGAATATGTTACGATAATCAGCATCATGATCACCATGACCGTATGGGACTTTGTCATTGGTGTTTTGTTTGGCATCGTCGTCAGCTGTAAGTGCCCCCAGGATGCTCACACAGATACAAACACTCACCGCTCCACGACATGTACCAGGTTTCTTCTTTGTCGTTCAAAACTCCCAGCGCAGGAGCATCCGCACGTGTTACACGGGGGACACTGCCATCTCCACCGTGCGTAGGCCGGCAGCCCACCGCGCATACATTCGCGAAGTATCCAAACAGACGCGGATCATCCAACTCCAAGGCTTTCTCTTCTTCGGCACGATCGCGTACGTCGAGGACACCATTCGGTCGCTCGTCGACGACCCGGCGTTTCACGTACACCCCGTTCGCTTCGTCGTTGTTGACTTTTCGCTCGTAGCAGGGGTCGACTTGTCGGCTGCGGAGGCGTTTGTGAGGGTGCAGCGATTGTTGGCTGCCAAGGGTGTCGTGCTCGTATTTTGTGGCATTTCGAGGGCCGAGGTGAGCAAGGCGTTGGGGAGCGTAGGCGTGTTGGAGCAGCCATACGTGGAGCTGTTTGAGACGCTGAATGATGCGATGGAGTGTGCGTCGTGTCGTGTGTTGTTTGTGTGGGCGTAGTGCTAACACAGCATGTGACAGGGACGGAGAATGCATACCTGCGGGCGTGGTTTAGGGCGCAGAAAAAGGAGACGACGCCGGTTGGTGAGTCGCCGATGCACGTGTGCCTTGTCTAGATCCACTGAATGTGATTCTAGTGCTTCCCGGTCGTCACAAGGTGGACGTCGACTTTCACGAAACCTTGGTCGGGTCGCCACGGCGATTGCAGCTCAAAGACGCAGGGGAGCGGATCATTGCGAGTGGTCAGTGTCTTCCACGCTTTGTGATCCTCACGTTCAAGGCGTGCGTCCAGAAGTCTCCACAGACGTGTCCACCGAGCCGCTGAACACGCTCCTGAAAGCCTTTGGGTCCTTTGCAGCCCTCGACCAAGCCTCCCTTTCCGCGCTCGCGCCCTACTTTGAACACGTCGCCCTCCCCGCCGGCGCCGTCCTCTGGGAAAAAGACGACCCGCCCAACGGGCTCTACATCATCCAATCCGGCGTCCTCCGCGCATCCTACAAGTTTGCCGAACACACCCCTGTGATCGAGGAAAGCATGGTCTCGGGCACGCTCGCGGGGGAGCTGTCCGCGCTGTCGGGTCTCCCACGGAACGCGCGGGCGGTCGTGGAGCAAGACGCGGTGTTGTGGAAGTTGTCGGCAGAGGGGATGAGGAGGCTCGAGGAGGAGCTGCCGCATCTGGCGCAGCTGTTTGTGCGGCTGGTGCTTAAGGGTGCGTGGGACGTGCAGTGTCTCCGGCGGATGTGTGACGCGTTGCGACAGCTGCCAAGGTGGATACGGATACGTTGCTCGCGGCGCTCGCGACGAGGTGACGGACGGGTGATTATGAGATTGAGCATGTATAGTATGATCCACGTGTGTTCAAAGGCCAGGGATATAGGGAGGGGTTGCAAGTGTGTAGGGTACATAGTCTTATATATAGTACGTCAACGTCTTGCGCTTGACTGATACCATCGTCGACACATACCCAAATCTCCCAGACTCCGTTAGCACCCCATTCGAGTGTCTATAAGTACTCAATACCACGCCGCACTTACTCTATATGTGCCATTTACCCCTGAGTTCGACGAAGCATATTTACATTTCAACATAATTTACATTTCAACCATATGATATACAATCAAGGACCGCCAGCGCTACGCATCTTCCGGCTCTGCATCATTATGTCGTCGCTCTGCTCTGAAGGGTCGGACCTCTGCGCAATGTCTACGAACAATACCCCACTCTGAGCACCACGAGACGTTGTCAAGCCAAACGCTGCGTCGATGTCACTTAAATTTTCTCCGCGGCGGCCTTGGAGATCACGGAAATACAGTTTTCGCAAGCTCAATATGAATCGAGGGATGAGCGTGAGTGTGGGCACGTATTCCGCTACTCCCAGGAGCGTCCACCATCCGTCGGGTGGCAAGCATACCACGAAGGTGAGTATGTTCAGCAGCCCATACACCACGATGCTGATTCTTCGTTCAGTAGGATGAAATGGTGCGAGATGTGTTGTGGCCGTACATGAGAAAATAGGCCATACCCTCCTTTATTAAATGGTTCATGTAACGGCCGAACTGAAATCGGTGTGTCGCCCTGTACACTTGGAATGCCTCCCGAGCAAACCGAAAGGCAAGGAGCAGGCACATCATTGTGCCAAGAGTAAGTTCGGCAGCATTCATGAGCCCAGAGGGGATGGCGGAAAGAGGTACCGGAATGCAGAGAGACCAATCGAGCACTTGGGTGCCGGCA
>JBBPUG010000989.1:0-13155 GCA_038094535.1 Tubosaeta aff. alveolata | reverse complement strand
TCCTCTCTTTGTCCCTCTGTACGAGGATGGTGATCCCTCGACGCAACCGTCTGTCACGGCCGTTGGCTCAAAAGAGGGTGTGTGGACTATTTCCACCTCGGAAGACCCGCGCGGTAAAATGTGGACTTCGAGCGGTCCGGACGGCGTGGCTGTCCATCGTCTCCGCGCGCTAGCCAAGGAGGCTCACAAGATTCTGCAGGATGCCGACATCGATCCACACAGCGTAGAGGTAAGAGCAACCGTTGGCTGACTGAGTCGGCTTCTTACCCCATTTTTAGCGGCTTTTCTCTCATCCAACAGATGACTACGATCTTATTATTGAACTTGATCCCGCCGTATTGCCTAGGTACCACCAAAACATCGACGTAGACGAATCGGTATGGTCGAGAAGGTGTCATGCTGCAGATGACGACGTCTCACGCCCGGGATTCGACCCAGCCCGCGCGTTCTTCGACGACTTGCGGGTGCGTTACTTTGGGCCCTTCCCACTTTCCCTGTCTGACCTAATTTCTCCGACTAGTCAATATACTCAGACACCCTGAAGTTCTTCTTCGATATCTATGGTGGGCATCGCATTGGTGCGATTTGGCTCATTAGTCTGTCAGGAATCCGTCCATTCAGAGCTCTCGGAGGATTCTCAAGTATCCCAACCACTGAGGTGAGATCGTATGGACACGAATATGCGCGTAATTCATCATTCTGTAGGAAGGAAAGTCGAAACAAAAGGACAAAAGAGGCACTGTGGTACTCAACCAACAATCCGTACTAAACGAAATTGAACGGTTGGGTGCTAGTCTCATCAAAAAGATAACCGTACGCGGAAATCAGTAGGCTATACAAACAAGGTTTCTTCGAAGTACGGCACTCGCTGGATACGGAGTAAACAGAATGGAGGATAGTTACGAAAGAATGGCTGTCTCCTTGATAATTGCCCTCGCCGCTTCTGAACGAGGAGAGATGGTGCAAGAAAAGGGCTTCGGGTGACTAGTTTCAATTTTTTGAGCATTATTTTTTTGCGGCACGGGAGAACTGCACCCACCAGATCATTCCGGATTCGAAGTCTGCCTTGACCACAGCAGGGCTCCCGTTTTCGTCTTTTCCTGGGTAGATGTTGAACACAGTGAGCACACACGCGATGGAGATCCACAAGGTAGCGTCTGCCATAAAACGACCAGGGCAAATACTGCAAACGACCGCCATTAGCAGTCATACAAGAAGAAAGCCATATTTGGACCTACCGCCGTCCGTAGCCGAACGCCGCCGTGGCAGGATCAAGAACTTCCTTGTTTTCGGTTCCATCGGGGTTCAGGAATCTCTCAGGTACGAAATCGGTGGGCTGGGAATAGTTGCGCTCGTCGTGGAGGATGGTCCTGTATCAGATTGCTCTCATCACCGTCCCACAAGCATACTCAAGCGGAACTAACCAAGTGTTGCCGATTATTGTCGTGCCTGCAGGAATAAAATATCCATTGTATGTGTCATCTTTGGTGACCATATGAGGAAGACCTGAAGAAGAATCAATAAATCCCGTTGATCGTCACCATCAACGGCGTATAATCACCAAGGGGAGCGACGGGATTCCATCGAAGTACCTCTTTGACGATGGCGTCGATGTATGGCATGGACGGTCTATCGTTGTAGTCAGGGAGACGTCCAGGCCCGATGACAGAGTCCAGTTCCGCTTGTGCCTTGGCTTGGACAGCGGGGTGCATTACCATTGCCAAAAAAAATGAGGATAACGAGGAAACGGTCTGTAGAGGTCAGCCTACAAATTTATGGTTCAGAGAATTTGCTTACGCTTTCGGCGCCAGCTGAGGATGCTAATAAGCAGGTTGAAATTGTAATATCGGTGTTCGGGCTTACCAGCGTACGCAAGGCCAGCGCACCCTTTGATGATCCGAACTTCTTCCTCCGGGTCCTCGGCATGGGTTAAATCGTCCATGAGATGGCTAACGAAGCACGGAGAAGCAGTTCCTGATGCCTTCTAGTGGATCAGCGTCATCCAACGCTAGGTTGTCGAGATGACCAACCAATGCGTTCTCCACAGCCGTGAAGGGAGCATCTCTCATTTCCAGCACGTACTTTTTCCAGTTTGCGGCCTTCTTCTGGAATCCCGCCCCAGGTACCCAAGGTGGGACGTATTTCACTTGTTATGTCAGTTGATTGACGGGCACTTTGCCTGAGAGGAATACTCACACCAAGGAAAGACGTCGACAAGAAATGCTCCTGGAGCGGCCGCCTTTGCCATGCCATCCAAAGCCTTCTCGGCGATATCGATGTAGCGGTCTGCCTTTGGTGAAATCTCTATTCCGTATATCACATTCATGATCACCGACGCTGAGTTACTGAGCATTTTATAGTGCGTAACGTGGAAACTGGATGACGTTTACTCACTGCCTAAGATGTTCAATGAGGTCTTCCGGAGAGTCCAGTAAGTTTCTGAGAAGTGCGTGGGCCTCCTTCCGTTGGAGGGGCCAATAGGTCGGAGACACAGCTGGACGGAATTGGCGCTCAAACATCCTGCGATGTTTTTTCCAGCGTTCACCTACGGTCAGACGAATGTTATTGATCAGCGTGAGTGGGAGAGGATGAAATACGCACCGTATGGCATGTGGCCGAAGCTCCAGTCCCAGCCCATCCTAAAAAAATTAACTGTATCTGTCGTTTTTCAGGAAGAAACTCACAAATCGTTGATCATTGGAAGTTTATTTCTATCCGAGTAATTGACAAAACGCTTCTCAAAGAGATCGTTCGCAATCTGCGAGGAGTTGACAAACAGCAGACGGTGTCCTATAACACTGGCATACACAAGATCGCCTTGAAGTGGCTCTAGTATCAGAGAGAACACGCCGATTGATTGAGAACGAACCATATTTATTGGCCCACTTGTTGTAAGTCGCTGCCTCGTCCTTCAAGGGAATATCTAGTAAATTTCCGATAAAAGGAAGAGGTCTTGGTCCCGGGGGTAGTGGATACCGTGCTCGGGCCTTGCGATTGCGCACAATATAGACCGTCACTATACCCCACAGTACGAGGAGAGCTGAGAGAGCGAGAGACAACGCCATCGGAGGGCCCACAATTTTTTCATGGTGAATATATACTTGTTTCGGTGCTGACCTGGACAAGAAGAGTGAGACAAGACAAGATCATTCGAGTTCCACAATCTAAGCTTCGATTTTGAGCACCCTGGGAAGCTTTGTCCATTTACGTAATTGCCTTCGTACAGCTGCCGATGCCGCTTTCCACCTCACCGCTCTCGATGCCGCCGGACTTGTTCTCTTTCCTCGATAGCGTCCCGCCAGAAGACGACGGCGACAATGAAATCGTCGCAGACAAGGGACCACTTCATCCCTCCGCTTCTCCATCCACCTCGAGTCAAAAACGAAAATCAAGTCCTGGTATTAGGCTACCACCAACGCCGCATGAAACTATCGAGAGGCCCGTGAAGCGGTCTCGCGCTGCGAGCCCCCCTCCTGTCGTAGTAGACGAGTTCCAGACAGAGGCACGGCGCGAGATGGCCGCGAGTGGTGGACTGACTGGTCCCGTCGAAGAAGGTTCGCGACTCGAACTTCGGCATCAGGTGCGTGAAGCCACCGCACGTTTCTGCTTGTCCTTATTCTGCTCAGGTCCGGCATCAAGTCGCCATCCCTCCCGCATACGACTATGTCCCTATCGCAAAGCATATCCCTCCCTCAAAACCTGCGCGGGAATATAAATTCACGCTCGATCCGTTCCAGCAGGTTTCTGTGTATGCGATCCAACGGAATGAGAGTGTCTTGGTCTCGGCGCATACTAGCGCCGGTAAGACAGTGGTGGCAGAGTATGCCATAGCCCAATGTCTTCAGAACCGACAACGTGTAATTTACACCAGTCCAATAAAAGTGAGCGAGACCGAATCCGTGTGATTGCAGGCTGAATCGACGCGTTTGGTTTCATATAGGCTCTCAGTAATCAGAAGTATCGCGAGATGCTTGCCGAGTTTGGCGATGTAGGTCTCATGACGGGCGATGTTACTATCAACCCTTCCGCGACCTGTTTGGTCATGACGACAGAAGTATGTGTTCTACCATATTTTGGAACGTGGATTTATCGGTTTGTCAGATTCTGCGTTCCATGCTGTATCGTGGTTCAGAAATCATGCGAGAGGTCGCATGGGTCATATTCGATGAAATTCACTATATGCGGGACAAGGAACGTGGCGTGGTGTGGGAAGAGACTATCATACTACTCCCTCATACCGTCCGACATGTGTTCCTCTCGGCCACCATTCCAAACGCAATGCAATTCGCGGAGTGGATATGCAAGTCACACGAACAGCCATGTCATGTTGTGTATACCGACTTCCGACCAACGCCGCTACAACACTATCTCTTCCCCGCTGGTGGCGAGGGTATTTATCTGGTGGTCAACGAGAAGGGCGAGTTCAAGGAGGATAACTTTAGCAAGGCGATGGGGACCCTTCAGGAAAAGATGGGAGAGGATCCGGCAGATCCCCAAAGCGGCAAAGGACGCAAAGGAAAGAGCAGAAAGGGCGGTGAAAAGAAAGGTACACGCATCGTGCTTCCCTGCTGCCAGTGGCTTATTCGGCGTTTCATAGGATCTTCTGACATCTCCAAGATCATCAAAATGATCATGCTCAAAAATTATAACCCGGTTATTGTCTTTGCGTTTAGCAAACGTGAATGCGAGGCTCTGGCATTAACCATGTCAAAATTTGATTTCAACTCGAATGATGAACAGGAGCTTGTGACAAGTATCTTCCAAAACGCTGTCGAAAATCTTTCTCCGGACGATCGCAATCTACCTCAGATATCGAACCTTCTCCCCCTTCTGAAGCGCGGGATTGGCATTCATCATGGCGGTCTTCTGCCTATCCTAAAGGAGGTTATCGAAATTCTGTTCCAGGAAGGCCTTATCAAGGTGCTCTTCGCTACAGAAACCTTCTCCATTGGTCTCAATATGCCTGCAAAGACTGTCGTGTTTACAGCGGCTCGCAAATTCGACGGGCGTGAATTTCGGGACCTCTCCTCCGGTGAATACATTCAGATGTCGGGTCGTGCAGGACGTCGCGGCTTGGATGATCGAGGCGTCGTCATCATGATGTGTGACGAGAAGCTGGAACCTGCTTCTGCAAAGACGATGATCAAGGGAGAGGCTGATCGACTCGATTCCGCTTTTCATCTGGGGTATAACATGATCTTGAATCTTCTCAAAGTGGAAGGGATCAGTCCCGAGTACATGCTCGAACGGTGTTTCTTCCAGTTCCAAAGCAATGCTGGGATTCCGGTGCTAGAAAATGGTTTGTTTTGCGTTGTGTATTCGTCGTCTGCTCATATCAACCACACAGACTTGAGGATGGAAGAAAGACGGCGAGACTCGATACAAATACCGGATGAGCCTCTCGTTGCTGCCTATTACGACTGTCGCCAACAACTTGATCAAATGGCGGATGATTTTCGGACGGTCATTACGCACCCGACGTACAGCCTACCATTCCTCCAGGCTGGTCGCCTAGTCCGGGTCAAGCACAAGGACGCAGATTTCGGCTGGGGCGTCGTGATTAATTTCCAAAAGCGCATCAAGTCCAAGGTCAGTCATCCACATCCTCCGTTGCCTCTTGGTCATTGTTCATACTCGCGGATTGCTAGACAAAGTCGGAATTCCAGACCGACGATGTCCCTCCACACGAGCAATATATCATTGACGTTCTGTTGAACTGTCGATCAGGGGCCGCCCTCCCCAAGGACAGAAATATCGTGACACCAACGCCGGGTGGTGTTCTGCCCTGTCCGCCCAACATCAAAGGCGACCCTCTCGTAGTTCCAGTTCTGCTGTCGACAATTGAAGCGATTAGTCACATTCGAATATTCCTGCCAAAAGATTTGCGACAAGACCAAGCCCGAGAAACCGTGTGGAAGAGTGTGTTGGAAGTGCAGCGTAGGTTTCCCGACGGGATCGCGCCACTTGATCCAATTGAAAACATGGGGATCAAGGACGAAAAGTTCCTCAACCTCGTCAATGTGGGTGTCATCCGTCCACTTTTGGCTATTGCTGAGTCTGGTTGCCCATCAGAAAATCGAGATCATGGAGAAAAAAATGTTTTCAAATCCTCTCGACAGAGATCCCCGTCTTCCACAGCTGTACACGCTATATGCGCAGAAACAGGCGGCACAGACAAACGTTCGGGCACTTCGGAAACGGATCTCGGCCACCCACGATGTGTTACAGCTGGAGGAACTCAAGTCGCGAAAGCGTGTGTTGCGGCGGCTAGGTTTCACCAACGCGAACGACATTTCGGAGATGAAGGGGCGTGTCGCATGCGAAATTAGCACGGGTGACGAGCTGTTGCTCACTGAGCTCATCTTCAACGGCGCCTTCAACGCACTACTCCCGGAGCAATGTGCCAGCTTGCTGAGCTGTTTCGTGTTCACGGAAAAGGTGAGTCCCGTTCGGTGGGTTGAGGCGGCTCGGCTGACGTGGGTATCAGAGCGAGCAACACATAAAACTCGCCGAAGAACTCGCGGCACCGCTGCGCGTGATGCAGGAGCTCGCTCGGCGTATCGCCAAGGTATCTCAAGAATCCAAGCTGCCTCTGGTCGAGGATGAATACGTGCAGTCATTCAAGGTAGAACTGATGGAGGCAGTCCTACAGTGGTGTCGTGGGGCATCCTTTTCAGACATTTGCAAGGTCGGTGATCGTATCGCACCGCTGTTCTCGGATCCTCAACCTTGCGGTGTTACAGTTGACGGACCAGTTCGAGGGTAACCTCATCCGCGTCTTTAGACGGCTGGGGGAGCTTTTACGACAAATGACACAGGCTGCAAAAGTGATCGGGAACGCGGAGCTACAAGAAAAGTTCCAAAAGGCATCTGAAATGCTTGAAAGGCCCAACTCGGTCATATTTTGTTCTTCATTGTATCTGTAGTGTTGCTTTCGTACACATGTTTCATCAGACGCATCGGTGTTTACAACGAGTACGTGGCATAAACACAACCTCTAGCTTTCTCACCGATTGCACGGTGCTTATGGTACATGTTCGATCCCACAGTACGGAAACAACTAGCTACTTGCAATTCTGACGAACACGGAAGCGGACGGCGGCATCAGCAGGCTTGATGCCCTTGAGCGGTTCACCTTTGGGGAATCCAAGGCCGTCTGCGACTCGGTCCGACAACTCTTGGTGGATAGAAGCCAAAAATGAGACTATCGGAGAAGTTGAAGTATATGTCAGGAACGAACGAAAAGGGAACACTCACTGACTCTCCCCTTGATCGCTTCGCTCCTCACTCCCCGGACATGCTCAACCAAGTTGTTGACAAGGTGTGCACGTTCGGTTTCCGTCAAGACGTTCACGATCAGGTCACGGGGTTGCTCGAAGTCCACTGTAGAGTCAAGCCCAGTCAAAGATAATTTCTGGTCAGGATGCAGATGACTAACGTTCGGTAACTTCGCTCAAGTCCCAGTACGCACTGCCGACCCATCTCTCGTGATCAGCCTCGCGCTGAAGGTCGCGGGGAGACCCGTAAATTGCACCCTTGTTCCTGAGGTATGTTAACGGTTTGAGGCTGCTCTGATAGTTGGGGCGAGAGCCCTGGTTGTCGATGGCCATAGGGCCATCGCGCTGGAAGTTGACGACCGGGTTCTTGGGCTTGTTAACAGGGAGCTGATTGTAGTTCGCCCCAAGACGGTGACGGTGGGTGTCCGGATAGGAGAAAAGTCGAGATTGCAGGACTGGGTCTGCGGAAGGCTCAAGGTATGGAATAGTATGAGAGGGAGAGAACGCGATCTGAAATTATGTCTAGTTAAACCAAGCCCTCGTCCAAAATATAAACGCAAACCAACCTGCTCAACCTCAGCAAAGTAGTTGTCGACATTCTTGTCCAACACGAGCTTGCCGATTTCGCGCAATGGGTATTGCTCGTGAGGCCAGACTTTCGTAAGATCCAAAACATTGTACCTGAACTGTTCTGCTTGCTGCGGTGTCATCGTTTGCTACAACACGAGCTGACCGATGAGAACCCCGTATTAGGTATGATCACATACGATATTAACTGTCCAAGACGGGTATTCGCCTCTTTCGATCGTCTCGAAGAGCGATCGGATGCCGTAGTCTGGGTCTTCCCCACTGAGCCTGCCCGCCGTAGCGCCGTCAAGGGTCTGGGAGGATGAGAAAGAGTATTCACAATCAGCGAGAGAATAACGCGAACCTTGAAACCACCGTCTTTTTTGAGGTGGATCTTGACGTAAACCCAGCTACCGTCATCCTTGACAAGCTTGTAGGTATGTCCAGAGTAGCCATGCTGGTTGTGGTATCCATCAGGAGTACCGCGATCTGTGAACAAGATGGTGACCTGATGGGCAGACTCAGGGTTTTGCGTAATGTAGTCCTATGGTGTATGCAGTTTAAACTCACGAAGCGAAGTAAACAGACAGCGGATTCATACCCAGAAAATATCTGCATCTTTTAAATGCGTTTGAGGGTTACGCTTCTGGGTGTGAATGAAGTGGGGGAATTTGGCAGGATCTCTGATGAAGAAGACGGGAGTGTTGTTGTACACCAAGTCGAGATTTCCCTCTTCAGTTCTGATCTTGATGGCGAAGCCGCGAGGATCCCGCGCAGTATCTGCAGATCCAAGTTCACCTCCAACGGTGGAGAATCGGACAGAGGCACTGTGCCTCTTGTTGGTCTCTGTGAAGAACTTGGAAGAGGTAATGTCGCTGAGGCTGTGGGTCAGTTCGAAGTAGCCGTGTGCTCCAGCACCTTTGGCGTGGACCTGGAATAGACAAGGTGAGAAGGGAGCAAAGAGAGACAGGGTCAAGCGAGCTTACGACACGTTCTGGGATACGCTCGCGGTCAAAGTGTGCGAGGAGATCAATGTGATGGAAGTCTGGGAATCTCACTCAGAATGAAATGTTCGGGTAAGGCAAGACAGTACGAACCCTGGATGAGGAGGGGTCCGAGAGTGCCGACGCGCTGTGCTGCGTACGGCTCTGATACGGGGACGCCGTTTGAGGTCATATAGATGTCTTCAGAAGCCATCTTGAAGGTGGATGGGGGTGTGGGAAGAGAGGGGAGCTTGAGGGCGGGTTATAAGAGGGACAGCGCGACCACTTTCAAGTGCCGCTGATCAGAACGATGGGAGTGCACTGGTCTTGTGAGTGAGCCAAGTCTGCGGATTGTCACCGATTGAGGACGCCGTCACCAGTCGTCGTGTGGGGAAAACCCAATCAGAGTAGATCCGAGACATTCTGATTGGCTGATGATCACGCTCACACGGACGCCGATGTAAAGGTGAAACACTTCATTGATCCGCTCGATGCCTTATCAATAGGACACTGTCTCAGATTCCAGGATCGCCCGCCGAAGTTTCTAGTCGTATCGGACTGGGCGATGACAGCATCAGTAAATTAGCAAACATCTTAATTCGGCTTGTGCACGGCTTATGCAATCTTGCCGAGTCTTGTGTCGCTTGAGCTGTGACATAAGCTCACTAAGTTGACCAAGCCAGATAGTCACTGTAAGGATCATCTTCGGCATCTTATGTAGCTTCATGAAAATTTCACTCTGGACAAATAAGATTATGAAGACAAATAAGATTGGTCAGACAACTAAGAAAGTAGCTCAAACTTGTGATGATCAGTGAAGCAGTAAAGATCCAATGAATTATGGATGGTAACATGTTCAGAAATGTATTGATCACCAAAAATAGGTAGGAGATGGACATTATGGATAATGCTTTCTACAGGAACCACGGCCAAGTGCTTTGCACTGTCCTTAAGGACTGAGGGTGGGACCATCTACATTCCAGTAACTGTGTCTGGTTCGTCTGCTATGTGATCAAACCATTGAATGAGCAAGCAAGAATAAATTTCACTATTTCTGTAAATGAATGAGAAAAAACAAAAGACTCAGGCCACTTCCATGCCAAGCATTCTATCAGCGCATTTGTCTGAATTAATTAGCACGCAGTCATAGCATGGTGGCCCATGATGCCAGGATGGGGTTGCTCGAATTTGTTCTCATCATAGGCCATTGGGACTGCTGGGATCGCTGGGAGTGACAAATGTAACAGAAGCAGAGGTGAATATCTTGATTCTGGTGGGGCCAAGTATGGACGTGCATGTGGTGACCATGAAATTGGTGTTGAGTTGCTGAGATAGGAACTGCCCAATGAGAGAGGTGAGGTTGGGGATCCCAAGCTCAATGGCAAGTGCAGATAGAGTCTTCGCACATCCGCGAGCTTTCAAACATGACAATCAATGCTAGCACGATGATAGGTCTTCATACTCACCAGCAGTGCAAGCAAGCCTGACATCCAAATGTGCGAGTCCCGGCAGTGACTCATCGACTGTACCAGCATATTCATCATCATCCTGATCAGGATCCCCAGTCTCCTTGGGGTGCTGAGAGGCTGATGTTGCGTGTGGATATGGAACACCTGGGTGGGCTGATTCATGTTCTTAACCAACATGCAGTGTGTACAACAATGACTCACTGTGCATTGGAAATGGGGCTAGCATTCCACAAGCTTCAAAGTCAGAGCAAGCAGCTGTCAACTGGGAGAGACACTGGTTTATCCGTATGATTTGGCCAAGTGTGTGTTGCTTGTTGGAACGGCGCCATGGCTTTTTGATGGTGGTAATGTGTTTCAACTCGGTTATTAATGTGGATAGGCCATTTGGTGCACCAAAAAGTTGGATCATGGAGTTGTAGTGAACAAGTGAGTGCTGATGAGGAAGTGAGAAGTTTGCTCAAATGCTGGTTTCCTGGAAGATTTCACAGTACTGATGGAAATGGGCAAGGACATTGTTGAGTCATTGAAGTGAGGCCTCTGAAATGATATTATGACAAGCGATGTAGCAAAATTCAATGAATGTGCATATCATTTGAACAATGTCACTTGGGGTCTGACCCTCAACTTGTAACCCTTCCCATTGTTGTCATCTGGTGATGGTGTGCCATCACGCAGCCCTTGGCTGCTTTATTGTTAAGTGGTGGTAGGTAGTTGCTCCCTGGTGCATTGTCTGCAGTGTTATACTCTGTCGTCCCCATTGCGCACATGCCACAGATGGATCGTGCCTCATGCCTCAGCAGTTGGGAATGCCACAAATGGCAAGTGAATTTTGCATGGTGCTGTAAGATGTGTTTTTCCTTCCTATAGTCATTGCAGAAATGACTTCTGGGGGGCTCCTTGAACTGATACAGTTGTTGACAAACAATTTTGATCATTGAATTATTATACATCACAACATTAGCTAGATATGCTAAAACACATGTAGGCAGTGTTCTGAATGCCCAATGAAGAGATCTGCATAAGCAAAATTCTCCTAGCATAAGGTCCTGTCCAGTTGCCACTACTAGTCACTTTGGCAAAGTGTATCTTTGCCTGGCTACTGGAGGCTGTGCATTTTGTAGACTCTGCCCAGGCTTACACAATCAATATATTCCTCCTCATGGATATTGAGTCCCAACAGCTATTATTCATCTACTATGAGCTTGATTGACAATGATGTCTCTTCTCATTGCTTATGATGATGATTGCACATGTCATCTACTACTACAATATCCTTTCCTATCAAAAACCAACGAACTTCTGTTCTACACTTCTATTCTCAATGGTAAAGGATGGATCTTAGAGCTCCTGAATGGCCACCCCAATTGCACCACAATGTCACTAGGCACCACCCATGATGCCTTTAACACCCTCATCCAAGTGTTAGTTAAAAACAGCTTCAAAAGCTTGTCATGTGGGATCATTTTGAAAGAGCAGCTTGAGATTTTCCTTTATATGTGTGCAACTGGTTTGAACACATCAGCAACCTTGAGTTTCTGCTAATATCTCTAAGTGTCTCTAAGTGTTTCTAATTCCTAGACCTTTTTTTTATATCTCCCTTTTGTGTTATATTGGGGTACACTACCCTATGTAGACATTACAGCACGAAGTTTGTAATAGGAGGGATAGAGGCTCAAGAGTAAGTAGTGGAAGGATAATAAACTGGCATGATACATAGCAATTGGGTGCTAACCCAGCATCACTGTAAAATCAATGAAACATTCAGTTTGCAGGTAAACTCAGGGTGGATTGCAGCTGCTGAGGCCAAACAGAGAACTGAGATAGGGATATATGGCATGAAGGGGGTTTGTATAATCCTAAGCATACTCATGAGAGTATTTGACTTAACCCAAGAGAGGTGGACGCTCACAAAAAGGTACCACAGTGTCTCTCCTAGCAAGCTAAGTGTGAACTAAGGGCAGAGTATGAAGGACGATGACAAGGGAGCACATAAGACTTGAGAATCACTCAAGGATAGAGAATGGTAGTGCTAGATCGTGTAGATTCAGAGTGAAGAACTATTGTACAGGGGATTAGGTATATAAGTGTCCCAATCGTGGGAGAAAGGAATACTATGGATGTTACGATTTTTCTCCCTTTTTCATTGTCTTATTCAACTTTCTTCTTTTGCTTGCTTGTCTCTTATGTAAACCTCTTTTCATTGGACGATTAGCTCCACAGCCATCTCTCTCACAATGACAATGTGTTCCATTGTTTCCTTGTGTTCTATAGCATTCCATTCTCCCATGATAGGAATACTTATACCACCCACCCTGTACTTTTACTCCTTACACTGAATCTATGCGCCTGGTGCTACTCATTCTTTGTCCTTGAGCTATTCTTGAGTCCTCTGAGTTCCTCGTCATCGTCCTTTGTCCTAGCCAACATCCTTTGTCCTGAAACCTCAGATCTCTTTGCCCAGAGTCCTTTATCTTCTGTCCATGATCTTCATCGTACTCATTCTCTGTCCTTGAGCAATTCTCGAGACTTGTGTGCTTCCTCACCATCGTCCTCATCCTCTGTCCTTGGTTTGCACTTAGCTTGCTAGGAGAGATGCTGTGGTATCTCTTCGTGAGCGTCTGCCTCTCTTGGGTTAAGTCGAACGCTCCCTTGAGTACACTTTGCATTACAATGGAATGTTATGGAATATGGAGAACATCACCATCATGAGAGAGACAGCTGTGGAGCTAATTGTCCAATGAGAAGGCAAAGATAAGACCAGACAAAAGAAGGGACTATGAAGTCAAGTCATATACCTTGGAACAGAAATGACTACATGAGGAAATCATCAGGAAGAGAAAGGTGAGAGGACAAGATGAC
>JBBPUG010000988.1:0-13179 GCA_038094535.1 Tubosaeta aff. alveolata | reverse complement strand
CTCCAAGGAGATTACATCTATACCTTCACCAAGCACTCTGCAAGTCAAGTGAGTCTCTTTGCTTGGCGATTATCCTTTCCCTGGCACTGCGCACCAGAGGACCGTTTTAGGACTTGCCACCCTATCCCGTTCCTTCAGGTTATGAGCCCTGCCTAGATTGGTGGGCAAAATACTACTGTCTTTGATATAGTCAAGATGTCTACCCGATCTATGGCGCAAGCAGAGCTTGAGGCCTTAGCTGAACGATTCGCAACATCTCTGGGATGCGCTACCACTATTGATCTACTAGTGGAACATTGCACTATGCATGCAATCGCCTATGCCAAGAATTCTTATGGCTGGACCGATTCTAGCAACCCATCAATCTTGCATTCGATGTTTGGTGCAGTAGTGGCGAATCCTGTTCTCATGTTTGAGGAACAATGGACCCACAATACTGACCGGTGGTTGTTCACAGTTCGCCAATCTGGTGATCAAATACAACCCGTCGAGATACACGAAACAAACATCGTAAGTAGATCTCCAGAATCTGTTTCTGGCTCTCCATTCCCATCTGTGGTGCCTACCACAAACTCCACCCATAATCCCTCTTGGGAATCTCTGACCTTTACCGATCATAATCCATCTCCGCACCATTATCGTTATTGGTTCGGAACAGTCCATCTTGGCGACCCTCCAGTCTCTTTGGAGGAGATTAGATGCCTGGAATCGATCGCTATCAGTCGAGTGCCGACCAGATATAGTCTGTGTCCTGTTCCCTATCCACATTTTGCCATCCCTGCTCCTACTCCCACATCTCCTCCTCCATTTCCCATCCATATCTCAGAACCTTCGTTGTCTGGTGCAACCAGTGGTACAGACCCTGAAGAAGGTGAGAACCAGCAATCTGTTGCTGTGAATCCGGAGGGGATTGAAATTCTCCCTCCTGCTGTAGCTCAACAGGAAATGGACATACCATCCGAACCTCTACCAGCCTATCCAGCAGGACCTCATCCTCCAAGAAATCATCAGTCTGATCCACGATCTCCTGCAGCTTGCTCCCCTCCATCATCTTCCTCATATCACACAGCTCCATCTGTGCTAGGACAATCCATTCCTAGACCTCCTCATTGTCCTCGTCATCTAAATAACTCCAATCGAACCACCTCTTCCTCTTCCCTTGATCTTTCTTCTGCCCATCCTACTTTCCAATATGTCGACCACATCCTCCACTAGTTCGCGAACTCCCATCGCAATAGAGGTGTCCTAGGAAGTCACCATCAACTACACTCTGGTTCCTCACTCTCCTTCTCTGGTGGGAACAGTAGAGTCAACATCCCTGGGGGACCAGGCCCTAATGAATTCACTCGCAGAAGCCCAGTCTCGGGCTCTATTCCAGGAGCTCGACAGCATCTACGAAGAGGAGGAATTGACCTCTGTTTCCAGAGTCCAGAGTCCCTCCCCTTTTTCCTTGAACAGTCCTATGGCAGATCAAGACCTAGAGGAAGGTCAAGTTTGGTCTGATTCTCCCTACCTGCAGCTTCTGGAATCCGGACTGTCTTCAACACAGTTGCCACCCAGATGGCAGGACAGAGTGATAACGGACGACGGGCTCTATGAGCCAATCCAATTGGAAGGATCTGGAGTAATGGATCCGGAGACCAGAATCTATCTGCCCTTCCTACCACCTCCTTACCCTCCGGTGACGTACACACAACAAATCGTCAACGTCATCGACCACGTCAAAATTCCAGGACTTCATCAGCAAATTGTCAACTCAATGTGCAGGTTTGGACAGTTGATTACAGATGTTACAGAGCTATGGCAAGGTCCCCTATTGTGCAGACAGGCTACAGCCACTACAGCCAGTATAGCCACCATTCGAATGTACAGACTATTAGTAATCATACAGCCATATTAGTAATCTGTACAGGCCTACAGCGCTGTACAAGCCTGTACAAGGGCACATGCAACGGTAGCAACTTTTTTTTTCTTTTTGTACTTGCACATCACACTCGAAAGTGAATAAAATGAATATATTAGATACTACCTAATACATGGTGTACACTCGTGCTCCCCCCCTCACCCTGTAACGCTAAGCGTACTCAAGAGAGCGTTCGACTTAACCCAAGAGAGGCGAACGCTCACGAAGAGGTACCACAGCGTCTCTCTTAGCAAGCTAAGTGTGAAACGACAACAGAGAACAGAGGACGATGTCGAGTGAGCACACGGTCTCGAGAATCGCTCGAGGACTGAGAATGAGTACGACGAATATCGTAGATTCAGAGTAAGGATCTATAATACAGACGAGCAAGTATATAAGTGTTCCAACCGTGAGAGAATGGAACGGTATGGAATGCTATGGAATACGGGGAAGTATGGCCGTCGTGAGAGAGACGACTGCGGAGTTAATCGTCCAATAAGAGAGCAAGATAAGACGAGACAAAAGGAGGAAAGACTGTGGAGTCGAGTCATCTACCTTGGAAAGGAAATGACAACACGAGGAAGTCATTGGAAGAGGAAAGGTGAGAGGACGAGACGTCAGTCTGGGATATCGCTCAGAAGAAGGAACAAGTCTGAGGATTAATGGTCCGAGTTATCGCCTGAAGAAATTGTCGATAGCCTCAAGAAGGAGAGTCGTAGTGTACGACGACGAAAGAAGAAAGAACTAGGAAGTGCGATGAGGAGATTATACGTGAAGAGGAAGAAAGAAAAGAATCGTAACACACCCTCACCCTCACCCTCGCCACCATCCCATCCCCCTCGTCATCGTCGTTGTGGTGGGAGCATTGTAGCCACCCCATTATCTTCATTGTGTGGGGTGCGCGGATGCACCCCCTTGCCGTGGTGTTGCAGGTGGTCAGTTGGGACGTCCTCCCATCATCCTCGTCCTCATCGCCATGGTGTGCATGGTGGTGCTGTTGCACCATCTCGCTATCCACGTCATCAGGGTTGCGGTTGGCGGGCAGCTGTCGCCGTAGTGGGGGCCCCCATGCTGTCCTGGTGGTGGTAGGTGTGTGGCCATGCTACCTTGTTGCCCTTGCCGCTGCCGTTTTCGTGACGGTGGAGGTGGTGGTGTCAGTGCGGGGTTGCGCCCTCACTGTCCTGGCTGCGTTGGGGGCGCGGCTGTGGTACCTCGCGGTCCCTGTCGCTGCTGTCTTCGTCATGGTAGGGGTGGGCGTGTCATGCACCACCTCCATTTGCCATTTCACCCCCCACACTTGTCGTTGGCGCTGTGGTGGTGGGTGCACCGTTGTGTACCATCGCCCTCGCCATCGTCATAGTGATGATGGTGGTGGAAGCGGGTGTGCCATCGCGTATCCTCACCCTCATCGTCGTGGCGGTGGTGGCAGTGGGTGCACCTTTTGCGTATCCTTACCCTTGTCGTCTTCATCGCCGGTGCAGTGGTGGTAGGTGCACCATTGCATACCCTCAGCCTCGTCGTCGTGATGATGGCGGTGGTGGCGCAGGTACGCTGTTTCATACTGTCGCCCTCGTCGTCGGCATTGTGGTGATGGGTGTGCCGTTGCGTACTGTCACCCTTGTTGTTGTCGGGGTGATGGCGGTGGTGGCACAGGTGCACTGTATGTGCCATCCCCCTCGTTGTCGGTGCAGTGGTGGTGGGTGCACCGTTGCGTGCCTTGGCCCTCGTTGTCGCGGTAATGGGGTGGTGTCAGTGGGCATGCCGCTTTGCACTGTCGCCCTCATCGTCAGCACTGTGGTGGTGGGTGCGCCATTGCATACCCTTGCTCTCGTCGTCGTCATTGTGATGGTGGTGGTGCGCCGTTCCACACCATCTCCTCGTTGTTGGCGTTGTGGTGATGGGTGTGCCCTTGCGTACCCTCGCTCTCGTCATCGTCGTGGGGATGGTGCTGGTGGCAGGGGGTGTGCCATTCTGCACCGTCAGCTTCGTTGTCGGCGCTGTGATGGTGAGTGTGCCACTGCGTACCCTCGCCCTTGTTGTTGTTGTGGTGATGGCGGTGATGGCAGCTGCGGCGTTCATTGTTGTTGTTGTCGTGATGGCGGTGGTGGCAGCGGGTGCGCCGTGTCGCTCCGTTGCCCTTGTCGTCGGCGTTGTGGTGATGGTGGTGCTTGTTACGCTTGGCCCGGGTAAGGTCGAGTGTAGCCTCAAGGGTCAAAGGTTCAAGGTAGTCGCTTGTCTCTGTGATGAGAACACTGCCTTTCACTGCAGTGGGATCAAAGGGGATCAAGGGTTCAAGGAGCACCTCTTGTTGAGAGGAAGGTGCAAGTTCTTTGTAAGGAGCACGAGAGAGACGATGGAAGTACAAGGTCAAGATTGAGGAGGTCTAACTTAGGGTACAGGGTCTGTACTCAAAGGCTTATATACTAAATGGAACAAACAAAGGTAAACATAGAGTGAGTCACAAGTCATAAGACGAATGAGTCATATTGTGTGAGAAAGATGGAAGAATGAGTCATGGAGGAGTAAGCCTGATGACAAGCAAATGCGATGAGGTCAGATGGGTGAGTCATCAGGGAAAAGGAACGTGTCCGTGTACACGAATGTCCAAAAGGAGAAGACAAGAAAAGAAAACGTAACAGCACTGTTGCGCCTCCTTGCCCTCGTCGTCTTGATGGTGGTGCGCTGATGCACGTCCTCTGTCGTCGTCATCACATGGTGGCGGTTGTGGTGATGGATGTGCGCACAGCAGGGAGGGCGCATGCCTGAGGTGGCACATGCGCAGACGGATGGATCTAGGGTGGGTGAGTAACTCACATGAGGGTGCGAGTGAGGGAGGGGTGTGCTTACCTGCACAAGGGAGTAAGCACCTCCACCTGTTTGGATTAGGGGGGAAGGGGGCTGGTGGTGGGTGATGCGGCCCGCGAGTGCACAGCTGGGCGCCATCGTGGTTGGTATGGGGAGCACTGTTGCGCTCCCCTGCCCTCGTCGTCTTGTGGGTGGTGGGGATGCCATGCGACATTGCCCCCCCACTCATCATCTTGGTTGGTGGTGGGAACGCCGTTGCGTGCCCCCGCGCGTCGTCTGGGTCAGTGGTGGGGGCGCCGTTCCACTCCCCTCGCCCTCCTTGTCGTCTTGTGGGTGGTGGACATGCCATGTGCTGTTGCGTGCCCCCGTGTCATCTGGGTTGGTGGTGGGGGCGCTGTCACACTCGCCTTACCCTCCTCGCTGTCTCATAGGTGGTAGACATGCCATGCACCGTTGTGCCCCCCCACACGTCATCTTGGTTGGTGGTGGTGGTGCCGTTGCACTCCCCTCGCTCTCATGGTCGTCTTGTGGGTAGTGGGTGAGCCATGCACCGTTGTGCCTACGTTGCCCATCGTCTTGGTTGGTGGTGGGCTATGGTGCATCAATTGCCTCCCTCATCGTGGTGGTAGTGAATGGCAATGTACCTGTTATGCCACCTCACACGACCGAAGTGTGTGGGTGGTGGCAACAACTGGGCACCGGTTGCATTGAGGTTGGCGTTCTGTGTGGCGCTCGCATGACTGTCGTCGTTGCGCGAGGTCGGTGCTGAGTCAGCATGAGGGTAGGCAAGTGAGGGCAGGTGAGTGAGGGCAGGTGAGTAAGGGCAGGCAAGTGAGGGTAGGCGAGTGGTTGAGGCAAGCGCAAGTAGGCGACAGCGCAGGGTAGTGGTAGTTGGGTGTGGTGAAGGTGGATGAGCAATGTAGTAAGCAATTGAATATAGTGGTCACATGACCTGATCGTCTGGAATTTTGCTAAGTCCTTCAGCATTAGGAATGTATTACTACACTTTATTAGTCTATTATGCTAATTAATTCTGTCCACACTGTACACCACTGTACACTATCGTATGCACTGTCAGATGTAGCCGCTGTGATGTAATGTGACTGTGTGACGAGCTGTACCTACTGTAACTATGTGACAGTGTGACTCTGTCAGCATGTGGATGCTGTCATATGGCTGTCACATGCTGTCACTCGCTGTCACTCGGCTAAATGCTGACATAGTGTGTGAACTCTGTTCCCAGAATGACAATTTGCTGATGTTCCCAATGGAGTTCCAGTAGTCCCCCGAATCCTATCAGGCGTACCCCAGTTTCTCGGCCACAACCGCATCCCTTTCACGGCTGAGGCACTTCAAGAAGTGACTTTTCCAATGGGTCACATTGATCGTCACACTCGAGCAGTAGACGTTTGGATTGAGCACCTCAACATTAATAGAATTGAGCGTGCACATCAATTGGGGCTGGAACCCCATGATGACCGGGTGCTGGGAATCTGAGGGACTTTGTACCATGACAAACAACTTATCTCTTTCTTGGAAGGCGCACTGGGATATCCAATTCCGGTTCAACATTACTCCAACACTCTGCATACCCTGGTTCATTACCAGGGATATGAAATCTTTTCTTTAGACGACGACAAATTTTGGACATTCAAAAATGATCATATCGCAAACCAGCCAAACCTGGTTTTTCCGAAGATTTGGGCCAAGGTGTCACGCGATACCTGGGAGATTTCTTTCCCTCGTTTCCATCAGGAGCCGGTAGAGTTTGATATTTATGAGTTTGATGTAGACATCCAACAGGATATAGTACACAACGTTGTGGAGACATTTGAAGAACAATGGGATCGTAGGGACTTTTGGATCAACGTTCCAACTATCCAACAATGGAATCGGGAATTCGACTGGCATCATCGTCGCCAATTCTGCCTCCAGAACCCTGCCTGGGCCAATATGGTCCGGAGAAATAATGAAATCCAGATTGAGAACTGGACTCTGGAGGATGAAGTCGAAGGACTGACCGATAGGGTCGGAAGCCATCAAGATATGATCGTATCCCTGACTCAACAGTGGTCACAAGCTGAGCAACATATGACTCTCCAAAGTAACGAGATGGAGCATCTTTGTGCCATTACCCACACTGCTCAGGCCAACTATAACTGGACCGCCTGTTACCTCAGACAAGTCCGAGAACAGAGGGACATCTTGACGGAATGGAACAATTGATACTGGACCCTCAATAATGACCTCCAATTGGAAAAGGATGAACTTTGAAGACAAATGGCAGAATGCGATGCAGAGATCCAAGGACTTTGCAACCGGATTTCGGAGATGGGCAGTAGAGCATCACTTCAAAATGACTTAGGGAATACTCAGGCTGAACACTTACTTTCCCTAGTTCAGCATTGTGCTGAGGCGACTCAAGCGGACTTGAAATCTGCTAATCGCCTACTCCAACAAGACGTGTGGAGTCTCATAGAAGAACTCGCACAAACCCGAAACCGAGAATGCCAGCTGGAGCAACAACTCCATGACCGCCACTCCACATCCATCCCTTCTTTGAATGGAGGAGATCCTTCTTCATCCTGGCATCCCTTTCCCACTTCTCCACCTATGGAGACGCCATCTCGAGAGCAATCTGAAAACCACCTGGGTCCTAGCAGACCACATAGACAAGTTACTTTAGAAGATGCCAGATGTATGGCCTCTGCCGGATTGTTACGGCGTTCCGTACATCGGAAACATAGGAAAGGGAAACCATACTCTAAGTAGGAAGTACTTCATCTCAGACCTTTATCTTGGACAAACCTTCTTGCATCTAACCCTTTGTACTCCGACTATCTATTTAGTTCCCTTTGTTTCTTCAATGACTCTATATTCTTTCGGATCCAGGAACGTTGACAATCCCCATTTTTTCTACACTGTGTATTACGATAAAATTGAGCAATCTCAATTACCGGACTCAAAATGGATCCGAGAAATCGATGCACAATGGTCCCTGGTTTATCCAGACCAGAATGGGGATTGGCCATGGACTCAGAGTTGGAAACATCAGAAATGGTCGGAACATCAGATCAAAAGGAGATTCAAACGGAGACACAGGAAACAATTCTGGAAACTCGGATTGTTCCTAGGACCGGATACAATCATTCCAGAATGGCTATTTGCGGAACTACAGGCACCCACATCAACTTCTTTTCCCCACACTTCATTTCCAAAGTGTGACACACTTACTAACTCCTTTTTGGAAATTTCAGTTGCTTCTTTCATTTCCTGGTGACTCATCGTTATGGCATCCATCAAAATTGGACAAGAGATTACCAATCGCATTAAGATTCTACAAGGTCCTACCAATTACTACACTTGGGCCAATCAATTGTGCAACGTCCTGGTCATTTGTCAACAATGGGATATTGTTTCCGGAACATCTCTCTGGAGCAATCAGACCAATGCTGCTGCACAAACACTATGGATTACCAGAGATCAACAAGCATATGCATTGATTAATGCATACTTACCTGAATCCATGCAGAATGCAGTATCTTTTACACATCAGACTGCTACCCTAGCCAACCTGGCATATGTGACCAGATCGACTACCATTGCTCCCACTTATGACGAAACATACTCCATAGCCAAGGACTTGTGGGATCATTTGCAACAGAACTATCAGCCACAAGGCATGTCCGGATACTATTCTCTGTTCCAAGATGTGCTTCACTATTGATTCCATGGAGACAAGGATATCTCTGTGCAGATTGTCGAGATGCAAGGCCTTATCCATTGTGTTGCCTCCATGGGATTAAACATTCCTGTCGAGATCTCTGCCATGATTCTCCTAAATGTGCTACCCTCCTCTTATCACAATATGGCATCCACTTTAGTGCATACCATCACACAGGCAAACTTCCTTCCTGATACAATCACTGCCAGCATCCTGCACAAATATAATCTGCGCAAGGGTACTCATTATCACCATTCTTCCTCTGCCAAATCGCTCATGTCTCGCATCCAATCCACATCCACTTCTTCCGGTGCTTCGGCACAGCGTACCACAGCTATTTATAATGCTCCGGTTCGTCAACCATGTGGCAAATGTGTGAAGAGCAATCATCCCACTGAATGCTGTTGGAGTGGACAGGGATGACCCTTTGGACCTTCAGGTACTCAGGGGAGACCTGGGCAGAAGAGATCGGTGAAAGGCAAAGCCTTTGATCATCGCCAGAAACAAAAGGCAAATAAAGGAAAGAAGAGAGCTAGTGCGCATCTTTTACAGGAGGAAATTGACTTTGCCTATATGGCAATGGCAGATGACCCTCTTTCTCCAATTCCAGAAGAAGAGAAGACCACATATGATGGCTGGGACAATCAGTCCATGGTTGTCAACGATGGATGGAACACTGACGGACAAGATGTTGCTATGGATGATGGGTTTGCAGATGATTCCTTTCAGTCCAATGATGCTCATTCCTTTCCGATTATCCAGCTCCCTCCTTGTCCCATCTCCCATTGAGGGATTGACATCTGAACAATCCAGAGATCACTCGGATTGGAATCCGAGACCCGGATCTTCGGATACGAAGGGAAAGAGGCGGAATAAACGGAAACAGGTTTCCGAGAGAAAGGATCATACCGGTGATAGTTACAGTGGTGACACACGCCAGACCAGGACAGGTACATGGAAACATGGATACGACCTAAGTAACCTTGTAGAATGGGGCAGTCCGGATGAATCCAGATATATAGATGCCTCCTATGAATGCGATGACTCTTTTGACTGGTATTGCGGAATGGCCAGAGTCACCTCAACTGAATTCCATATCCAAGATCATTGGATGGTGGATAGTGGTGCAACACACCATATCACCCCTTATCTTGGAGATTTCATGACATTAAGCGACGGGGAGAAACATTGTGAAGTTGCTAATGGAGCAGTCATGACCATGACTGGACCCAGACATGTTATCATCAAGTCCGGAGATCACTCCCCATTAATTTTGCGCGATGTGTGGTATTCTCTGGATTCACCACATAGACTTTTATCCTTACCAGCACTAACCAAGCTCGGGTTTACTGCTGAGATTACACAAAAGGCTACAATTATTCGAAACAAACATGGCCAAGAGGCATTGCAGGCACTTGCTTTTTCTCCTCGCGGTGGACTTCATTGGTTTCAGTCACAACAGATTATTCCGGTGAATTGTTCAACCATGTCTTTACAGGAAAAAGATTCTTTTCAACTGTGGCATTATTGCTATGGACATGTGTCCAGTAATGTGATTCAGAATGCCCATAAGACCTGTCTTGGCATTCCACCCCTATCTCCTCCCAATCATCGTCTCTTTTACAAGGGATGTTCTTTAGGCAAACATCATCTAGCACCTCATCCAGATTCTCATTCTTGTGCACCTGCTGTTCTTGTGCTTGTGCACACTGATCTTCTGGAAATGCTGATTCAATCTCAGAATCACAACAAATGGGTGATCACTTTCCTGGATGATTATAGCTCTTATGCTTGTCTTGCTTTCCTCAAACACAAATCCAATGCCTTTGATGCATTCAAATCTTTTTTGGCTATGGCCGAATGGTCTACTGGTTCTTCCTTTATTACTCTGCGTTTGGACCTAGGGGGGGAATTCACTGGGACACAGTTCCAATCATTCCTCACTTCGAGAGGCATTCAACATCAGTTGACAGTTGCCAGAGAACCACAGCAGAATGGATGTGTGGAAAGATTCAACTGTACTATCCTAGAGAAGACCAATGCCATGATGCATCATGCATGCCTTCCAAAGGTATTCTGGCAGGATGCAATGGAAGCAGCAGTGTATACCTACAATCGCCAACCCATCCGAAGGTTGAACTGGGCGACCCCTATTTCAAGATGGGATCCCCATATAGAGAAACCGGATGTTTCATCGTTCCAGGTCTTCGGCTGTCGTGCTTACGTCTTCATTCATAAAGAAGACCAGAAAGACAAACTTTCCCCTAAAGCCAAAGAAATGATCTTCATTGGTTATCCAATAGGAACCAAGGGTTACAAATTCTACAATGTTCAAAATCAAAAGATCATCATCGCTAGCAGTGCCACTTTCAATGAATTCTCCTTCCCCAAATGTTCTGAAGGGTATAATGAACCCGACCTGATACAAATCCCAAATGACGACAATGACGACTTGGAATATGAAGACGAAGGAAAGGATGCCTCTGAGGACACTCAAGCCCCTATTCCGGACGTCTATGGACCGGACTTCCAGTTCAATCCTATTATTCCAGATCTGCCACCCAATCAAGATCCACATCCGGAGCAGTTACCGGATGATCCTTCTGACCCATCATCAAGAGGATCTACTCCTCCTATTCCTGGACCTAGCACACCAGTATGACCTCCTCAACCACCTCCTGTGGAACCTCCACAACTCCCCAGGAGATCACAAAGACAGAGAGCTCCAAGATTTGTACCAGACAATGTCTATGGACAAAGAGCTCCGGTCAAGATTGAGAGACTACTCAGGCAAAGGAGAGAAGATCCAGATATAGATGATGATGATGCACATCAAATGAGTGCACATTTCATTTCTGCCATGATATCCATGGCAGCACCGGTGTTTGGAGTTCCCAAGCAATACCAAGACATATTCAAGCTACCAAAGGATCAGCAACAGCTATGGCTGGATGCTTGTGAAGAAGAAATGAAATCTATGAAAGATAGGAAGGTTTGGGATCTGACAGATCTACCTCTGGGTCGTAAACCTATCACAGGGAGATGGGTATTTGTCAAGAAAAGCAATGGACGAACCAAGGCACGCTTCGTCGCTAAGGGATTCACTCAAGTATATGGCATAGACTTTGAGGAGACCTTTTCTCCGGTTGCAAGATTTGAGACAGTTCATCTCTTACTCACACTAGCAGCTTTAGAAGATTGGGAAATCAAAGCGCTAGATGTGAAGACTGCCTTTTTATTCAGAGATCTCAATGAAGAGATTTATCTTACACAACCGGAAGGTTTCGTATCCAAAGGTCAAGAGACAAAGGTTTTCAGATTAAGAAAGGCCATTTACGGTCTTAAACAAGCAGCCCTACAATGGAACAAAGCACTCCATAAATCCCTCGAAGATTTGGGCTTCAAACGCACCCACTCTGATCCCAGAGTAAGAAACAAGACTTCATGAAGAAATGGGAAAGTCGAGACCTCGGAACAGCCACGGAATACCTTGGAATGAGGATTACCAGAGACCGGATTAAACAGACTCTGAGATTGGATCAAATCAAATATGCTGAGAAGGTCATAAACCGCTTTGACCTGCAGAATTGCAGACCAGCATATGTTCCTTTGCCCTCTGGCTATAATCCATAGTCATCAACAGAAGAATCGAATGCTTCACTCCAAAGTCATTATCAATCAGTCATCGGATCATTGCTATACATCATGCTTGGAACAAGACCAGACCTTGCTTATGCTGTTATCAAGATGTCACAATTCTCAGCTAATCCTACTGAGGATCATCTTCAATGCGCATTATATATTGTGCACTACCTGGCTAGCACCAGAGACTTATGCCTCACCTATAAGGGAGAAACCAATTCCGGTTTCTTGGCATACAGTGACACTGATTGGGCAGGTGACTTGGACACTAGATGGTCCACCACTGGTTATTGTATATTTCTTGCAGATGGGATAGTCTCATGGCTATCCAGACGACAAAGGAAGGTGACATTATCGTCAACAGAAGCAGAATACATCGGCATGACTGAAGTTGCCAAACAACTCACTTGGATCAAATCCCTATTCCAAGAACTTGGATATGATCTACCGCCTTTTCACCTTTATGCAGACAACCAAGGAGCTATGTTCTTAGCCTCTAACCCAGCACAAGAAGGACAGACCAAGCATATCGCAATCCCCTATCATTTTATTCAGGAATCCGTTCAAGAGGGTTTAATCAAACTCTTCTATATTGCTACTGGAGAACAGAAAGCTGATATATTCACCAAGAATCTCACTTGAGATCAATTCTCGAAGATCAGGGACATGCTGTTCCTGAAACCCTATTCCCATGTGTCATGATTCTCTTGAACGACAGGGAGTGTCGAAATGACTGAATCCTGGTACTCCGGATTGTAGTCCGGAAGTACGGATGTCTGGATTGAGACAGTCCGGAGCTATACAGTCCAGAACCGGATTAACCGGATAGCGGACTGACTCGGACTGACCTGGACTGACAGGATCAGTCATAGACATTCTGCATTACTCATGACTAATGAGTATGACTCATGCTATAAAGCGGATTGGTAAGCTGCTCAGTCAGCAGCATAGCCTTGAGTATAGCATCTGTCAGCATTACAGTGTATTTCAAATACAAGGCAGTGTATTTGCAATATGGCAGTGCAGAACAATAGGGAGGCAGTGTTTGCTAAGTTTGAACTAACACAGCCTAGTGCCTCATGGCACACAGCCCTGCATAGCCCAA
>JBBPUG010000987.1:0-13197 GCA_038094535.1 Tubosaeta aff. alveolata | reverse complement strand
GCATATTGTATGAATACCCTGAAAGCCCCAGGGTGAGTACAGATTCTCCATTACTAGATGCTTGACACAGTTTGACTAGGAAGTCTTTGAGTGGTGGGTATAGTCCCTTCTTGCCCAGTAATCCAAATGCCATACATCAGCCTAGGTCTGTTTGTAACTTGCTTTTTTATCCAATTGTGCTTCTCACTTCTTGAAATAGGCTGATGGCAGGTATGCGACGTTGGATTGGTAATCCAACACCACCTTTGAATGATACCATGAGGAAATCCATGCATTCAACACACATGGATGCAAGATCTCAGCCATTCAGCAAAACTGAGACTCATACTCAATCCACTGGAACTTTAGCAATCCAGCTCCTTGATCCCAAAGTGCCTTTGGAAGAGTTGTTAGAGTATCATAGGCATGTTTTTGGGTCCTATCTTGGCATAGTCTGACATTATTGGAATAGGTATATTGATCAGGATCAGCTTACTCATGATGCTATGCAGAGTGAGGCAGAAACCACTGATCAGGTGCTTTATATCAAGTATATTGAGAAGAATACTGAAAGAGGGGAGTTATTGTTAGCTGATGGTATTGTGGAGCAATATGAGGGTTATATGCTTTCTGCCATTCACCATCAGACATCAACTTTGGGGGACATGTATAGCTATTCAAAATGGCTCACAGAGATTGTAATAGTGTAATAATTTCATAAAGGCAATGGATCTTTAGTTGAGCCTTACTTAAGTTGGGAAACTTATTCATGTGACCATTGGCTATACTGTAATGGACATAATACTCTGTCTTCTCCATTGTCATTCAATAATGAAGATGAATCAAAGCATTGAGGGTGATGAACCTCTGCTTCCCCTGGCTTTTGAGCCTTTCACTCAGCTTGTTGACACTGTCTGTGACATGACATATTGCATGCTGTTATGGACTCATTATTTTCACTTACAGTATCATTTTCTTTGACTTTCTTATCTTGTCACATCTAGATCTTATCAAGGGTCATGTCATATGCTGTTCCAACTCTAGTCATCTCTGGTCAACTCCTGACCAACTCCAGTGCAATCTCTTTAGATATGGATCACCTGACCTCTGGACCATGTGATATAACCTCATTTAGTATAGATTCAATTATGTAACCAAACTACACACTACTCTTGGCTATCTGTATACCTGGTGCACAGCTCTGGTATCTGTTTATCTCCCATATTACTTAGTACCTTAGTCATCAAATGTTCTCTATTATTAACCCATAGTAATTCCTATGCAACTCCATAGTATAAATATTTTGTAATGTACTGTGTTGTACTTTAGTCAGAATATTGTAACAATTCTTTTCCTTTCATCTGGTTTACATCTTTTCTCTGTTCTCTGCAACCATGCTACTGGTCCTCTTATGTTTTCATCTCATTATGAACATTACCTTCTCCTGTTGGGGTCTTTGTGTATGTCCTTTTATTTCATTGCTTGATCTTGCTTTCTTTTGGACAATTATCTCCTCAGCCAACTCTCTCATAAATTGAGTAGTGCCACATCCATGGCAAGACCTGCTATGGTTGCATAATTTTATGTTTTCATGGACGATGTTTGCGACAGTCTGCTTATTTATTCATGCATGTTATATGCTCCCTCATGTAACATGATGAGTGCTCCAACAATGTCGCAAAACTTTGTTATTTGGATGGAAAATTGTCCATGCCTGATTACCAATGCATAGTCCAGTGGTGCAGGCTCCACACAAACCTCTGGTGAAAAATTGACAATTATATAAAGCACCGGTGCGGCAGTGACAGCACGACACGGACCACCTTCAGATACAAGTGTAATGTCACAAGAGTCATTGATGTGACCCTTGATGACATGGCCATCATGAATGTTCTGTAGCACATGATAAGCTTGCGATGCTAGTTCCCAGGACAGGGCCTTCATGCTGATCACAAGATTGAGCTCATCATGTCAGATTGATGCCAACTCACACTGACACTTCTCTCATAGACTATCATGCACAGACCAGCTGGATCACAGATGATATAAGGCCAGTCTCAGCACGATCTCTTGCTGACGTTTCCTTCCTCCTTCCCACTTGCTTCCCTCACTCACTTATCTCTTTTCTCGTCCCACCCACCTCCCAATCATCAAGTTCATGATTCTAGCATAGGTTGGTCCTTCTTGTGCCATCATTTCGGTTTGCCCTCTGTCACCTGCTTTTGATCCCTTCCAGGCTCATTTAGGATCTTTTCCATGCTCCAAAGGTCAGGCCCTGCCTCATCAGTTCCGTTTCTCTCTCTCTCACATTCTTCTCGAGTGCAGAACTCTTGAACCTTTGTTGTGCATGTCACATGACCTTGGTGTGGACAACTTTCAGCCTGCCTTCCCACACACCCACCAAATTAATCTAGTATGTGAATTCGAGTTTCTCTCTCTTCATACTAGATTTCTTACATAGTCACTCCTCTCATTTCTCACCATTGAAGAAAATGATTGTAGACCACGAAGTAGCAGCAATATTGTGGGTGATGACCAATGATTTGGCCAAGTAATGAACAATGCCAAATAGGTCCCAACATGTACAAAGCAGATTTGCAGAAAAGTGAAAATGTCTGTAAATGTGGGATAAGGCTGTCACCACTAAAAACCCACTTACTAATATAGTGGGAATATTAGCAATGTTTGTCCTTGCTTCCATGATATTCTTTAGCATTATATTTTCCCACAATAGGAATGCTTATATACCAGATCACCTGTACATTAGTTCCTTACACTAAATCTACATATTCCTGTGTACACATTCTTTGTCCTTGAGCGACTCTCAAGTCTTGTGTGCTCTTTCATCATTGTCCTTCATCCTCAGTCTTTGGTTCACACTTGACTAGCTTGGAGAGATGCTGTGATACCTCTTTGTGAGCATCCACCTTCCCAGTGTCAAGTCAAATGCTGTAAGAACTATAGATGGTGGGTTGGGATGCAGACAGGGTGAAGGGAACAATTAGGTTTGTCCCAAGAGAACTCCAGGCAAAAGAAAATAAAGTGAACCTCCACAGGACATATGGACCTGCTGGATAACAAGATGGACATAACCCTGAGACTCCTACTATGGTAGGCTGGTACAGGACTTGAGTCCAGAGCAAAAGTGGACTGAAACTGAAGCAGTCCTAGAGACACAGCTCTGGTGGACTATAGGAAATGATATCCAATGAGATGCAGACATGACTGCAATGATAGAGAGTAAGTAGGAAGAAGATATATAACAAGTACAAATATATGGCTTTATAGTCTGGGCATACCTGAGACTGTAATACTACCAAAAGTGTAAAACATTGGACTACAGTAAGCCCAGAAGTCCAGAACATAGGTATGGTATGTAGGAAATCAAGGACAAATGACAAAATGAAGATCCAATATAAAGGAAACTTACCAATAAGCCATGGACAGACAGTGGATACAATTCAGGTCAAGACCAGTGGAAGTGGATGTTAGGACTACAGGTCTGACCATTGGACTAAGTGAGTCTGAGTCCAGACTAGAAGCAGACCATCAAAGGGCACAGTAGGACAATCTGAAATGCTGCAAAAAAGACAGGATACAAACATAGGGAACCACAGTTCCCTATAACACTTCCTTTGAGTACACTTAGTGTAACAAAAGATTCAGTGTCACCCTTCATCCCTCCTATCCAGGAGCAAGACCTACTCCCATCATTTCACACTACAGTCATGCCATTTGTCATGCCCAAGGGCAATTCTCAGATGACAGACCATTGTCATCCCCTAGCACCCCAGGACCTAGCAACCCTAGGTCAGGAAGGATCTCTAGATCCTTATCCCCTGCAAACCCAGATCCTCATTTTGCCCTTAGCCCTAGGACCCTGTAATCTTGTCGCTTTGTCCTCAAAGAAACTTCTCTGCCCTTGACTCCAATTCAGAAGGAGAACCCCCTGTTGTAACTCCCCCTGGTTTACTGATCCAAGCAACTCCCAGTAACACACCTCCCCATGTCCCTACCCCACCAGTAGTGACAAACCCCTCACAAAATTTAACTCCAATTACCCCATTGCAACCCACCTTAGCAACCATGTCAGGACATGCTGCTTCCCAAGAAGCTGTTGCTCCTCAGGCTCCCCAAGCACCTCAGGCACCTCCTCCTCAACAGGCAGCCACCCCTCCCCAGGCAGTTGGCCCTGCAGTTCCTAGAGCTGAATTCAAGGCTGCCCTCCCAGTTGACTTCTCTGGAGAACCTGCTGATGCCACCTGATGGATGAAGGTGATGAAAGTATACTTCACCATCAACAACCACTTGTATAATATTGCAGATGCCTGCATCATGACCACCCTGAACAAGATGAGCAAGGGTAGAGGCATCCCCTTCTCTGAAAAATGGTACAATATCATGTCCAACATTGCCATCAGAAGCCCTTTGATGTCTTTGAGAATGACTTCACCTCCATGTTCTACCCCTATGACCTTTGAGTAACTGCATGCCAGAAGCTCTTAGACCTTGAACAAAAGACTTTCAAAACCTCAAAAGATGATGGTTTCCAACAATACATTATGGACTTCTTGAATCTTGCTGCTTGTGCACAGATTACTGATGAATCCACCCTCATTGATTATTTTGCCAGAGGACTTGACTGTTGAATCACCACCATGATCTTGTCCATGACTGCTGTCCCTACCACCTCCCAAGAGTGGATTACTAGAACTAAGATGTTCCACAGTTAGCTTGCATTGATGCCCTGAAGAAGGGAAGTTGAGCCTCCTCCCTCATCCCATCAAAAAATCCAAATGCCATGAATGTGGACACCACCCAACTCAGGAAACTCTCACCTGTTGAGTGTGCCAAGTGCATAAAAGAAGGAAGAAAGGCCACAGTGCCACCCAATGCAAAGGCACCAAACCCTTGTTGTCTTACCCTCAGAATGTATGCTCTACTGAAATCTCTTCCATTTCCCCTACTCCCAGTCCAGCCCCCAAAGCCTTGAAACCTGCTTCCCTCCTCAACACTTATGTCAACCAACTTTGCACCTTGGGAAAAGAAGAAAGCAAGATCCTCCAAACCCTGAAGATGTGCTTTGAGGACAATGAAGAACCCTCTAAGGAAAAGATTGCCAATCTTGCTGTCCAGGATTTTTGAAAAGGAGGGATGTATTGATGTCTTCTCTCCCAGATGTATTTGTAGGACTACTGAATGAAAGAGCTCTTTGTTTGCCTGTTTGCTTACAAGTCGGACCCAAAATCATCAAAACTGTTGCTCTTGTTGACTGTAGAGTGACTGGAAACTTTATCAACCCCAGCCTTGTCCCTGCTCTTCACATGGGGATTAAACCTCTCCCAAAACCTCTCATGGCTTACAACATGGATGGTTTGCCCAACCAAAATGGAGCCATCAAATGAAAGATCAGAGCAAATGCCCAATTCTCTTCCTTCATTGATTGTCTTGATCTCATAGTTGTTGCCCTTGGCAAGTGACAGATCATTCTAGGAATGCCCTGGCTTAAACAATGGAATCCCACCATCAATTGGACTCAAGGTATGGTAAGTATCAACAAAGAAACTCCATTCTGGGACACTGTGGTACCTCTTTGTGAGAGTCCACCCCAGAATTTAACAAGGTTACCCTCTGAACCCAACTTGCTCAACAAGGGGTTAAGATAGAACAGAACATCCCAACATGGTGTCAAGATTATGAAAACATATTCTCTGAGAAAACCTTTGAAAAACACCCTCCTCATTGACCCTATGATCATGCCATTGAACACAAACTGACCTTTGTCCTGAAAATTGCCAAAGTCTATTCTCTAAACCCTGCTGAGAAAGAAGCCTGTCATCTTTTTGTCAAAGAACACCTAAAAACTGGTTGCATTGTCTCTTCAAAGTCCCCACAAGCCTCCCCCCTTTTCTTTGTATCCAAAAAAAATGGTTCTCTTTGTCCCTGTTAGGACTACTGATATTTAAACTCTTTCACCATCTGAAATGCATACCCCCTTCCTCTTATCTCTGACCTCATTGATGACATGAAGGAATCAACCTTGTTCACCAAGTTTGACATTTGTTGGGGATACAACAACATTTAGATTTATGAAGAGAACCAATGGAAAGCTGCATTCATCACCCCACTGGGACTTTTTGAACCTATAGTAATGTTCTTTGGGTTCAACAATGCTCCACTGACATTCCAAGCTTTCATGAATCATATCTTTGCAGATATGTTAGCTGAGTGTTGGTTGAAGATTTACATGGATGACCTTGGCATCTATGTGAAGGATGACATCAACTTCCACCATGATTGCACTCAAAGAGTCTCAGAGAACATGGACTTTCTCTCAAACTCTCTAAATGCTTGTTTGATCCCACAGATGGAATACCTTAGCATGATTATTGGTCAAGGATGGCTTGAGATGGACCCAGTCAAGCTAACAGCTATCAAGGACTGGAAACCTCCCACTTTGATTGAAGGGATCCACAGCTTCCTGGGTTTTGCAAACTTCTATTGGAAGTTTATCCCTAATTTCTCTATCATTGTTGCTCCTTTTGTTTTACTCACTTGAAAGAATGAGCCTTGATTATGAACTTCCCTTCAGAAAACTGCTTTCCACTCCCTCATTACTCAGTTCTGCTCTGCTCCAGTCCTTGCTCTTCCAGACAAATCTCAATCATTCTCCATCATGACTGATGCATCCCTGATAGTGGCTGGAGCTGTCTTACTCCAATCTGATGTCAATGGTAATCTCCATCCATGCATCTACTTCTTAAAGACCTTCTCCTCTGCTGAATAGAACTATGACATCTACAATCAAGAACTACTGGCTGTCATCCTCACCCTTGAAGAATGGTGACAATATCTTTTAGGTACTCCCTATCCTGTCACCATCATCACTGACCACAAGAATCTCTCTTTCTTCAAGGACCTTTGAAAACTCTCTTGCCATCAAGTGCAATGGTCTCTCTTCCTCCTCAACTTTGACCTTGTCTGGAAGGTTACTACTAGGACCCAAATGAGCCTGGCTGATGCTCTCTTGCAAAAACTTCATTGATACTTCCCTTAACAACATAGATGCAGCCATCCTTCTAGATACCATTATCATCAATGCCCTTGATGCCAAACTCCTTGACTACATTCAATCCTTGTCATCCTCTAATCCACTAGTGCTTTGTGTGCTCAAAGCTATGGAAGAAGCAACACCTTTGTTTCCCTGCTCCTTCCTACAGGATTGGTCCTTTGATAATGGCCATCTCTTTTACAAAGGTTGACTGTACATTCCTCCCTCATCCAAATCCACACTTCTACATAGCATCCACTCCTCCCCCACCATGGGTCATGCTGGCCAATTTTGTATGAAAGCACTGTTAGAACAAAGACTTTTGGTGGCCTGGACTTGGCACTTTCGTCAAAAACTTTGTGGCTGGCTGTGCTGTCTGTCAACAATCCAAGGGCAACACCTATCCTACCATTGTGCCTCTCAACCCCATTGCTTCCTTATCTTCTTTGCCATTTTGTCAAATCTCTGTTGATCTCATTATGAACCTTCTTTTATCCTCTGGATTTGACTCTGTTATGGTTGTGGTTGACCATGGCCTTATGAAGGGGGTAAATTTCATCCCTTGCAATAAATCTAGTGATGTGGCAGGAGTTGCCAAGCTGTTCTTCAACATCAAACACTTTGGTCTTTACAATTCTATCATATCAGATCATAGTCCACAATTCATTTTTGTGTTTGTCATGGAACTTGCTGTTAAAGTACCTAAGATAGGGGCAGCAAGGCCTAGCTAAGGTAAGGTAAATACATGATGTCAATGTAATAAAAGAGACCCTCACCTTAGACTGTGCTGTAAAGTACAATGCACAACTGAGGTGAGGGGAGAAAGTCGAAGGAATAAATAGTGTTAAAGATGTGCACTTGCTTAACTCCAAAAAACTCTGGAGTGGAATAGGCAGAAATAGGTGATCTGCATTAGGAAACAGTAAAGGCACAACAGCATGTGTCTGGAGAGGGTAGGAGTGCCACCAGGTGATTGACATGATGCCCAACTATACTAGAATAGGATAAAGTAAGTCCAAATCAGGTAAAGTAGGAAATGAGTGAGAAGTGTCTGGAGTTGGTTGTGTAGGAACTCCAGAGTTTTCTGGAGGTTATACTTTGACACTTGCTCACCTTCTTCAATATGACATTTGACTCTCCATTGCCACATATCACCCCAGACTGATGGCCAAACTAAATGAACCAATCAAGAACTCAAGACCTATCTCTGTATCTTCTGTGCAAACAACCCTTTTGCCTAGTCAGAATTCCTCACTGCTGCCAAGTTCCACCATAACTCTGTCCCTCATAGCTCCACAAAGTCATTTCCATTTTCATTCCTTGGATATGAACTCCAATCTTTCCCTGCCCTGGATAAAACTTTTATTCCCACTTTGTCTGACAGATTGATTGCCCTGTCCAAGGCATGGGAAGAAGACCTTGCAGCACATGACTCTGCTTGCATGGTGGTGACTTGCCACACCACCTGCTTATTCTCTTTCTGGAAGGTTGGAGATAAGATATGGCTAGAAGCCACTAATCTTCAGATCCCTCACCCCTCCAGAAAACTCACTCCCAAGCATTATGGTCCCTTTAAAATCTCTCAAGTCAGCTTGTCTATCATCTCAGACTACCCCCTCCTGAAAGATCCATGATACATTCCATGCCTCTCTCTTATCTCCATTGAAACAGACCAAAGCACATGGACCTTCCTTTTCTGAACCACCACCGGAGGTAATAGATGACAAAGAAGAGTTTGAGGGGGAGGTAATCCTGTCTCACAAAGGCCACCCTGACAACTATTAGTACCTGACCACATGGAAGGGGTATTCTGAATCAGAAGCAACATGGAAACCTAAGGAAAACCTCCAACACACTCCTAGGATCCTTTCTCCCCATAAGCACTCCCATTCTCTGAAGTGATGATGGACTCCTCTGTGTGGTGTTGTACCTCTTCATGAGCATCCTTTACAGTGGCTAAGTTATTACATGTTTTTTCCCCTCACTGAGCTACACCTATTCTTCTTCACTCTTTGACTGTGCTTTGCTTCCACTGCTGTTCTACTTCTGCTCATCTTATTCTTCTTGCTTTACTGGTCTTGTGATTGTCCCTCTTCAAAACAAACTCATTCACCATTGCATGCTTGATTCTTTCTTCCTTCATGTCTATTCCTATGCAATCTTGTTCCTCACATTCTTTGGAGGTATCTCCCTTGTGTTTGCTACCTATTCAGCCTTCTTTGCTTCCTCATTATGCCATTTACATGCTCTTCACCATGATACTTGGAGATCCTGCCCTCACAAATGAAATCAATAACCATGACCCTTATCATAAAGATAAAACCATCCAAGGGTTGATTGATCTTTTCCATCTTATCATTCATATACAATTACTTCACTTTCATACTGTCCCACAAAATCTGCCCACTACTTATGCTTTTCCTCTTTGAAACTCTTTGGCTGAGATGAATGACAAAATTTTAGACCTCCTCCTTGCTAGTCAATTTTCTTTGATCATTTCAGAGATCCCCAACTGTTTGATTTTCCATATCTTTCATCCTATCTTTCTTTCATTGACTCAGCCCAAAAGGGACTATTATTTAGAATGGTCTACCTCTCCTCATGCAGCTTCTCATTCTCTTGTTCTGATAGAAAATCCTCCTCTCCACATCCCTACTTCCTCTTTCATGTCTATATTGTCACTTACCCTAATTGAATGTCTTTCTTCTCCATCTTCTCCAACCTCCACTGTTGGAGAAACCCTGGAAGACACTATCATGGACCTCCATGAAAGTATTCCTCCTCCTCCTCAGGAAGTCATCTCCTCTCTACCCAACACCATCCTCATTGATTTGGTAAACAGATTACATCATGCAAGTGGCACAGTCTTGATTGATGACAAAGCCCAGGCTAGAGTTCATTCCTACTATTTCACCCTTTCTGATGGACAAACTATACTTGACTCTTCTATACAAGTACTAGAATCCTAGATTATCCACCAAGATGCTTCTCCTTCCACTGTTTGCTTTCAGTGTTGTCTTTTTGATCACTATATGGTTGATTGTCCCAGCTATACTTGCCCCCAGTGCCTTGCTGTTGCCCTAGGCCATCCTTGCATCTGTTGCCTTACTGTATTCTGCAAATTTTGCAGGCATTGGGGTTATCAAGAACACTCTTGCCCTAACTGACCATGTGGTCTTTGTGATGACATTATGCATCTCACAGATGATTGTCTCCTGATGGCTTTTGCCACTCCCCTCTCCTTCAATGGAGGAATTGATGTCTACAACAAAGATAATTGAACCAGGGGATCAAGTCTATAAGGGGGATAATGTAACAATTCTTTTCCTTTCATCTGGTTTACTTCTTTTCTCTGTTCTCTGCAACCATGCTATTGGTCCTCTTATGTTTGCGTCTCATTACAAACATTACCTTCTCATGTTGGGCTCTTCACATATGTCCTTTTGTTTTATTGTTTGATCTTGCTTTCTTTTGGACAATTATCTCCTCAGCCAACTCTCTCATATTGGTAATGTTTGTCCTTGCTTCCATGATGTTCTTTAGCATTCTATTTTCCCACAATAGGAATGCTTATATACCAGATTGCCTGTACATTAGTTCCTTACACTGAATCTACATATTTCTATGCACTCATTCTTTGTCCTTGAGTGACTCTCAAGCCCTGTATGCTCTCTCATCATCATCCTTCATCCTCAGTCTTTGGTTTGCACTTGACTAGCTTGGAGAGATGCTGTGGTACCTCTTTGGGAGCATCTGCCTCTTTAATGTCAAGTTGAACACTTCCTTCAAGTATGCTTAGTGTAACATTGGCCAGCATTGCTGAGTCTTATGTATTCTGACTCTGTAGTGGATAAGGCAACCATGCTTTGTAGTTTGTTCAACCAAGAGGTTGCTCCTCAGTTGCTGAGGAAGAGAAATCCAAAGACAGACCAGGAATTGTCTGGATTTTGTGACCATCTAGCATTGGAATAGCCATGGAAGTCCATGTCTATGATGGCTTCATTCCCATCATACCAAAGTTACATGTCTGGGGCTGCATGTACATAGCAGAGGACTCATTTTGCAGCTTTCTAATGGCATTGTTTGGGTGCTAAGCTGAAATGGCTAAGTGTTCCAATAGCATAGGCCAAATATAGGCAGGTTTCAAGCATAAGGTACATTAGGGAACCAATGACTGTGAGATAGGAAACTCTTTTTCCATTTATTGTCATTTCTATGACTTTGATATTATCTACTGGATTAGTGGCAGAAAGGGAGAGACTGTGAACCATTGGTGTCCATACAGGACTAAAATCCATCATCCCAGTCCTTTGAAGGACAGTCCTTGCATACTGAGATTGTATTAGGCATATGATTCTGAGTTTTCAATTACATCAAATCTCCAACTGTCATATCCTATATTTTGTACTAAGTGCAACTCTGGAACTCTGACATTCCAACCCCTTCAAACTCTGGTGCGATCTCCACTGTTTTGCATCACCTGACTATTGGACCACATGACACTTCTGTATATGTTCTCCATTGTTCTATCCCTTTCTAGATTAGTCATGTTTACCTTAGTAATCTCTCTGTGTGCCATTCTGGTTACTTCTATAGCTGGTGCACAGCTCTGTCACATGTTTCTCTGACCTCCGTTTTACTCATCTTGCATTCCACCTTAGCAATCTGTAGTTATTGCTATACAACCTCTGTAGTATATAAACTGTACTTTACTTTGTATACACCTCAGTTCAAATATTAACTTAATCACCTCCTGACAACTCCTTGACTCCTTCTCCCCTCTGACCATCTGATCTCTGAGGACGCAAGTGCAAGGGAGTGACACATATAGGTCCTCACCCAACACCATCATCATGCATAACTCTGACCCCTTGGACTAGTCTGGAGGAACCAGATTTAACAGTATATTTGAACTCATACTTGTACTTGCTTTCAGTCATGACTTGCACAAGGACTCAACAGCAAGAAGGCCTAGAGTCTGTCTTTGGCCCTTCTCATACTATTCCTGGAGACTTCATCCATCTCACAGCATACATAAACACTCCATCTATCTCCACTGCAGCTCGCCACATCCAACCCTATGGCTAGTGTTTGAAAGTCCGGTTCAGTTGAGTTTTTTGGTCAAATTTGGAAAGACCAAGACCAAATCAGCCTTTTAAAATCAGAAAAAAAGAAAGACCAAAACCAAAACCAACAAAAACCAGTCCTGGACGGTCTTTGACAGTCCTAGACCGGTTGCAACCGATGTCAGATTATGCCCCTGATCTCTAGCTTCAAAATGACCCCCTAGTCATATTTTTTGGTTTATTCCTCATTGAGATATTTCCATTTTAAATATCCAAGTGAACATTTCATGCTTATTGACTAGTGTTGTACCATATTCCAAGTGAATGCATGTGTGTAGTGATGTAGAATATGTGTTAACAATACATTTATACATGGGTTCACCCCAAAATACCAAGTGCTTGTGAGTCATTTTTCTATTTAACTCCATAATTGACTATAAAACTCAAATGTAGGTCAAATGTGTCAGGAAAAACAGGAAAAATACTAGAAAAATCAGGGATACTACTAGGAATATATAGGGGGTGGCTGTGTCGGTTGCAACCGGTCTTTTGACTTCCAAAAATCCCGAAAACCAAGACCAAGAACATCAAAGACCAAGATCGACCAAGACCAACTTGACAGTCTTTAAGAGTTCAGTTGGGTTCAGTCCTTGGTCTTTGATGGTCTTAGGACTGGACTTTCACACACTACCTATGGAATCTCTGCTCACTCTGTTATCTGAAACTATGTGTACAACTTGGATTCATGAGCTCCAAGATGAATCTGAGTTCTGCAGCAATAGACCTGACAGACCTGATCCTCCTGATCCAGGAGATGGCAATGGAGATGATACTCCATCTTTTCTGTCTTCAAATGAAGACAATGAATTCCATGGTATCGGGGGCAATAAGTGTTACGATTTTTCTCCCTTCTTCATTGTCTCGTTCCGTCTTCCTTTTCTGTATCACTTATATTGACTTTCTTATGTAAACCTCTTTTGATTGGACGATTAGCTCCACAGCTGTCTCTCTCACGACGGCGACGTATCCCCTTGTTCCATCCTGTTCTATGACATTCCATTCTCTCACGATAGGAATGCTTATATACCGTTCGCCTTGTAC
>JBBPUG010000986.1:0-13197 GCA_038094535.1 Tubosaeta aff. alveolata | reverse complement strand
GCAGGCGCAAGCGCCACATGTGCCACGTGCGCCACGTGGTTTCAGCGCGGTTAGCTCACGAAGCGGGTTACCCGACCAAAGCGTCGGCAGATTCGAGTTCCCACACGTTCTCCGCTAAGTTTTAGATAAGCGTAGATACTGGATGCCTGGTGCGTGTGAGATGAGAAACGACGGGATTAATCCCCTCCGACGACGAGAGAATTTAAGGCATTTTCTCGGCGCTCGACGTTGAGTGGTCAAACGATGCATTTTGGGTTAGTTCGGATTTGTATTACGACTCACATTCCTTATAAAGCATCGTTAAGCGTTGACGTTCTTCGGTTTGCTGATGGCCTAGTATCGATCATGGCCGTGGGTGGTAATGGTACGACTAGATCTGCAGTACTGGGTCGCTATGTAGTAGAGGAGATCAGGCGCATGAGTCCGCAGTAAGTTTCGCGATCAAGCCAATGAGCCGGCGACCTAGATGCGACCTGTGTTTTTTAGATCTATCGTAATGATGGGTTCCTGTATCGGAGTCTTGGAAAGATCGCGCATCGCCCCATCGGATGACTGGTACCATATCCACAGCATTGCAATTTCATACCTGAATGATGTGTCGGCTCCATAGCGGTATCGCTTAACCTGCCTCAGCCCGATCGAGGCGAGGTCAAGCTACTGGTTGCTGGTATTTCTATGCTATCTGCATAAAGCGGTTCGTGTGTGGTAGTTGTGTACTTCGAGGAGTGAGGCACGGAACGCAAGAATCCAATTCAGTGCTTTACAAAATCATCCAGAGAGGAGTGGGTAAGGCAAATTATGCGTACCTACAACCTCAAATGAATGTCCTTTTATCCCACTCCTTGTTCAACGTATTCCGTCGTGTCACTGCGACGTCTCGGCCGTCACCGACTCCCAGAAGCTATAAATCCATCACCATGATTATCATCAACCATTTAGACGACAAACGGAAACGTACGTGCATCGCCGGAGCAGGTTGGCATCCGTTTCAATGGGCGCGACATCCGGTGCGCCTGCCTCCGTACAATTGAATACCATCTCTGTTTTGTTCCAGGCGTACTTGTTCCAGTTGGGCGTGATGTTGGTCGGATCGAACTTGGTATTCACGTCGTAATACTTGGCGAGGGACATGAACGATTGGGAAAAGGCGGCGATGAATTGCTTGTTGTTGTACGGAGGGGGGGAATATGCACTATTGGCGTGGGTAACACGAATCCTCAGCGACCGCGGTTGGGTGAGGAGCAAGTAAACAGCGGCGCACCTGTAGAGGTAGTAATTGAGGTCGTCTGTGAAGTGCAGGTGGGATGGCAAACAGCCCCTGACAACCGAATCAATATGCCAACGGGTGTAAACAAGGATCGAAAAGCTGACCCTCCATGAACGATCGGCGAATGATTCCATCAAGTAGTACGAAGGGCAAACAAGCATTGCTAAAAGAGTAAGCATTCGACTACGACAATTTTTCAAACTTGATGTTACTCGACTTACAATCTGCATACGCCAAAGATGCCTGTTCTACTGGAGTCCCGTACTCTTGATAGATTGATGCGGCTTTTTGGAGCTCGGAGGATGTCATATTGGGAAACAATGTGGAGATGTAATCCGTGATCGTCAACGTTTCGTTCGCATTGATGAAGATGACACCCTCATTCTGGTTGTTAACTGTAAGTAGGACTTGCTTTGGGAACGTCAGATGGAAGAAGACGAGCAAGGCTAGCACGTACGCCATTCACCCGACCCCTTGAAAGAGTGGTAGTTGGACGCTCAACGATAAATTCGCCATCGACGACGGGGATGAAGATGAATGTACCGTAGAAGGCAGATGCAGCTAGGTCAAAATTTGCAACCTGGAGAACGGTTGCGTTTGCGGACTGGAGGTAGGTGAACGTGTCAACACTCGATGCACATCTACAAAGAGCTGTTCAGGAATGATATCGATTAGGCGATACAATATCTCACCCTGTCTTTTCGACAACTTGGTTGTACACCGACTACGCGTAATCAGTTCACGGGCTCTGGATTGGAGACTAGGACTCACCTGAGGCACCGGATTATTATAGTTATATTGTGGACCCAAAAACACAGAACTGGTGATTGCACCGTTGAACAACGGTGGTTGGGTGTTACCGCCATGGGCAACTATATGCTGGAGAACTGAACCACCGCCTGCGGATTCGCCCCAAATCGTGACGTGGTTCTTGTCCCCACCGAACGACGCGATCTGAATGAAGTCCACTAAGTACGGGCGGAATGGACACAAACACGCCATACATGGTCTTGGATCCATTGCAACGCAAAACTTTGGTCAACTGGTATTGTCGGATATTATTAGTGCGATATGTACAACAGTGTTGAAGTTTGCTCACGGAGACCAGCGTTCAAAGCGCCGTGAGCTTTAATCTCATTCCCAGACAGAAAGCCTATTAAATCAATCAGATATTCCGACAAGATAACGAGATCCAGATTCAATACCAAACAGGCCAAGACGGTATTGAACGACAACGACAAGCACGTTGTTGAGGGAATCCGCGACAAGATCAGAACCATTGTACTGGGCGGCGCTCCCAAACTGGTAACTCCACCGTGAATCCATACTAGCACAGGAAGTCCACCTTCCGTAGCTTTCGCGGGCACTGTTCCGGGAACGAACACACTACGAGAGCAGGTTCATAGTTGTACCTGTTTCCCGCAAAACCACTCACTTGAGGAACAGGCAATCTTCGGAAGGGGACGTGTTTTGCCCGTACGGTGTCACTGCCACACTATTAGTGCCGCCGAATGGGGCCTGATAGCACTCGTTCGGGTTTTGTGTCGCAGGTTGTACACCAGACACAGGAGCGGGCGGCTGAGGTGCTTGAAACCTCAAGTTCCCTAGGGGATTGTTTACACCACCAATCTGGTCATGGCATTTACTCACCGACGGGAGGAGCAGCGTAGCGAATGCCCAAGAAACTGGTAATGTTCGTCTGTACATCGATGTATCCTTGGTATTGCGCATAACCAACATCCACGACGGGTGCTGTCGCGTTTGAAGGGACGACAAGGCCGTAAGCGATCCCGGTAAGAGCAAAAAGTGTAAGGTAGCCTAGCATCGACGAGGATGTTGCTTCTAATTAAGCCGAGAGTGAAAACGAAGCGCCTTGGCCGGTGATATAAGGGCAATATTAGCCGTGGCTACGCGCGTTAGTATATCCCAGCCGCATCATGGGCACAGATGGGGTGGCGCATGAGCAATCAGATCAAGAAGCCACTTTGTGAGGACATCTAAATGCCGCTAAAACGAAAGAAGAGAAAGAGGAGGCCAAGTAAGCATGTACCGACCAGCAATATTGTTCTGTACCATACCTGCTCAATGAGGCTTGCTGGAGACTCCAGACCTGCTGTCTAGGCTAGGCCAACAAACCCCAAGTACAGGATACCCGGACTCTAGACGGCGATAGGGTGGCACGGTGTGCGTGTGAAGCTGTTAGTGACAGCGGATCGCGCCGTAAAGTTGATCAGACGAAAGGGTTCCTCCAATGCAGAGGTGCTGTGAAACACGCGGACCACATCTGGGCATTGGTACTCCGAGTTCCACACCACCCATGCCTTCCTCAAGCCCCCTTTGAGTGTAGGTGAATGCGGCCATGGTGAAGGTGAGTACTATCATAGGTTCTGAGTTTAAAAGTATGTAAAGTCCGCGCGTCTCAGACTTTGATCACAACTGCCAAGAGCACCGACACCGCTGCTGGGCTGAAGCAACTTCCACGAGACCTTTGAAATCCGTGACACTATCCACTTGCTACATCCGCCCACACCTCGAGGGAAACCCAACCAGATCCGAGCAACTAGGACTACCTGCATGGGGACAACCGCTGGATGTTTGATCATGGTGTGAAGTGTTGCGTTAGTAAAACCCCTGGCCCATCTCGAAATGTGACTACCCGATGCTTAGGCTACGTATGATCCCATATCGCACTCCGTTCCTTCATGCCTCGGTGACAGCCCCAAACCTGTGGATCCATCAAATCATCCATCACCACCCCGATCACGATGACAAAAAAACGAACACGCATGCGCAGTGCCAAGGTAAATTCGAATCCGTTTTAAAGAAAAACGACCGCCTCCGTCCGATCCAACACCATGTCTGTGCCTCCAACAGCGTACGCGCCCCTTGGTAAAGAACACACAGCTTCCGTGTACCATCCGCCCACCGTCCGGTCAGGACCATGAATAAGTGTCCTTTCTGCTGGGTCACTGCGCCGTCTGAGCCGTCACCGACGCCCAAAACCTACACACCCATCGTGAAGGCGCGCAGTTCAACAACCAGAGAACATCAAACACGCACGCGCATCGCTTGAGCAAGCCCGGGTCAGTCTGAACCGCCTCCCCGGCCTCTGTCTGATTAAACAGCATCTCCGTCCGCCCGTCCGCATACGCCGCCCACCGCGGCGTGATATTGGTCGGATCAAACTTGGTGTTGGGGTCATAATACTTGGCAAAGGACATGATCGATTCGAACACGAGCTTCCGGTGGTCGTACGGTGGGGAGTTGACCGGGCTACGACTCTACGAGGCACGGTGAGGACGCGGTAGGAGAAGGGGAAGGGTAACATACCTGTTGAAGTAGTACGAGATGTCTTGCGCGTGATACGCGGGTAGGATGGCAAAGAGTCCCTGACGCAGCCCTAGATTTCATCCGGTCGACATCACACCCTATTGGAACAAGTTTAGTATCAACAAAACAGTGATGCCATTATTTAATCGTATGGTACGGAGGCTAGCGTACCGATCGTGTTGCCCATTGAAACCCGACGGTGCGCGTACGTCTTGTTTAAACCGCCGGCGTGAATTGTGGTGACGACTTTGGGTGATGAATTGTTAGGTTTGGGGCGTCGGTGTCAGCGGAGACAACTTCACAGTGATCCAGAGAGATCACTCATTTGCACGTCAGCAACGTACGCCAACTGTAGAACTTTAATGAATGTTTTCTATTCCCACAACAGGCAGACTCCTAGCGTCAGAGATCGCCACATGCAAGAGAGCCCTGGAAAATAAAATTTGAGCTCGGCGGGCAATTATGACTCTCCTGAAGGATCTCACCGACGCCAATCATTTCTCATGTTCCGGGCAACAAGTGTCGACTCACAGGCATCAGTCTTGGCTTGTCGAACAACCATATGATTTCCGACAGTCTGTTGCTTGGAATCTCTAAGACATATGACAGAGATCGAGATATAGGCTTTGTGCATACTACAAACAAAATATTCATACAGGGATGGTGGGCCACTGAAGGCTGACTACATTGATTCTTCACGCTATCCATTCACTGCGCCGATTGAGCCGTCACAGTCGACCAAAACCTGTAGATACATCAAGTGGAACACATTCGTCACGTTCCTACATCAGCATCGTTTACCCTTGACAACAGGAGTCAAACGTACGCGCATCGCCGGAGCAAGCTTGGGTCGGTTTGGATGGGAACAATGGCCGGTGCGCCCGCCTCCGTACAATTGAATAACATCTCTGCCTTGTCGACGATATACTTGTTCCAGTTCGGTGTGATGTCCGTCGCATCAATTTTAATGTTCACGTCGTAATACTTGGCGACGGACATGAACGAGTGAGAGAAGGCAGTGACGAATTCAGTGTTATTGTACGCAGGAGGCTGGTTTGGGCTAGGATTCCATGACCGTTATGATCGTGTTAAGAGAGGAAGGGGCATGGCGTACTTGTAAAAATAATAAGGAATGTCGAGACCATGAAGGGCAGGTGGGACGGCAAAGAGCCCCTGAGACAGCTATATTAGGTATATGGTTGGTGTAATGATTAAAAGACCCACCTTCCGCGAACGACCGGTGAATGGCACGAGAAGGTAGTATGTTGGACACAAAATAGCTATAGCCAAATTAGCATCCAGGTCGTGGATTCAAGGTTTTATGACTCGCAATCGCCCATCACCATCATGGCTTGCTCAACTGGAGTCCCGTAATTCTGATACATGTATGTAGCTTCCTGCACCTGGGAGCGCGTCATGTCAGGAAACAGAAGGGAGATGTAATCTATGGTTGTTAACGTCTCGTTCACGTTGACAAAACCATTCCCTTCATTCTGATTGGTGACGGCGAGCAGAACGTGCTTTGAGAACGTTAGATGGAAGCGGATCATATGAGGTAAGACCAATGACATACTCCGTTCACCCGACCTTTAGAAAGTGTAACAGTTGGACGCTCGACAATGTAGCTACCGTCGACGACCGGAACAAAGATGTATGTGCCATAGAAAGCAGAGACAGTGAGGTCATATTTTGAGGTCTCAAGAGTGCTTGCGTTCACAAGCTGAAGACATGTAAACGTGTCAGCGTGCGATGCACATCTACACTGAAACTGTTACTACAGTCATGATACATTAGGTGATATAATATCTCACCCGGTCTGATCAACTACTTGGTTGTATAGCAACTGTTTTTGATCAGTTCGCAGATCTCCAGACAGAGCCAAAATAACAAAGCCCACCTGAGGTGCCTCGTCACTGTAGTGATACTGTGAAGGCAGGTACAGCGAACTGGTGATCGCCGCATGGAACAACGGGGGCTGTGTACTACCACCATTGGCGATGATATGTTGTAGGACTGAACCACCGCCGGCGGAATCACCGCAGATCGTGAAATGGTTCTTGTCCCCACCAAACAATCCAATCTACGTTCCTGAAGTTTAATGATATGCGTACCCTCCACCATGAATCCATACTAGCACGGGGAGCTTACTAGTGACTGATCCCACAGGCATTGATCCGGGGACGCGCTACGATGGCAGATTTAAAGTGCGAGAGTGTACAGTAGGTTCCGACTTACTTGAGGAAGAGGCAATCCTCGGAAGCAGCTGGGGTGCTCTGTCGTTTTTTATGTCTATGTGCACTCCGCCAGTCGTATTGGTACCGGATCCTGCTTGATAACACTGGCTAGGACTTTGCGTTGCAGGTTGTACACCAGGTTCTGAGACCGGTGGCACCGGCGCTCTAAACCTCAAAGCTCCTGCATGAGAAATTAGGATGGCCATGCATATCATAATCGAACGAATACATCTACTCACCGACTGGTGGAGCCGCATAGCGAATACCCAAGAAGTTAGTAGTGTTTACTTGTGCGTCAAAATACCCTTGATACTGTGCATAACCAAGATCCACGACCGGTGTTGTGGTGTCCAAATCGGCAACAATTGAAAGCCACAAACAATCGTGGCGCATCACAAGATTTGCAAAATTATTATAATCCCCCACGAACGAGACGGATGATTATTTTCTCTACACTCGTACAATATAGTAATATTATGGGCAGCCAAAGTTGTACGGAGAATATATAGGAATGTAGCGACAGCATCAACTTGTATCAGCACGAGCAATTCCTTCAAGTCTTTCAAACTCCGATTCAACTCTTCCTTCCATCGTCCACCATCTCTGGTACGATACGGGCGATCGCCGAATGTCCCTAGTTTGCACAATCAACGACACTACTCGCGTTCAATACGGCATCCACATACCTCATTGGATCACCCTCTGACAGCGAGGGCAGTAGGTGACATACCGCTCTCGCCTAAGGTGAGCTTACCCCTACTACCATGATATTGACGAGGCAGCTCGTAGCAATGAATGACAGCGAGAGCGCAAGTGGGTGTCTCCTAACGGCAAAGAGGGAAGATGTCAACGCAACTCTGCGCCCCTTGCCACTACAACGATGATGAGGGGAGCAGTGGGACGCCAGAGTGCTGACGGGTAACGATGCCAACAACAAAATGAAGGCAATGGCCTGGAACCCCACCCCCACGGTACGTGGCATTTACCTACAGTATTTGCACTGACAATAGTTCGTATGCAGTTACAAGTGGTTATTACAGGTGGTTAAAGTACGTTCTCAATGGACCGCGCAGGCTGTTGAATGGAGGATTGGCATAGACGCTGGGAAAGCCTCTTTTACAACTTGTGAACCCATGGCATGTAGGTCCTTCATCTGCGCCTTCATGCCCAGTGCTCAAGCCCCACTACCGCCACCACATGACAGACCATGACAAGAGGGCAAACCCCCGGTGTCATGAACACAGCGCAACGTTGCGTCAACCGCTACCGCAGAGGGTAGCCGCTCGCTGGCCCCCGCCACTGTGACAACGAGGCAAGCAAGGGCTACGCGGTGGCGCACCACTGCCATCACTACATGTCAACGACAAGGCGGATGAGGGGGCGCGGGGAACACCACATTGCACATCAACAGCAGCCTAATGGTGAGTGTGCCCGTCCATTCTTACACTCACCTGCCCGCACACTCACCTACGGTCTCACCATGCGATGACGGCAAGAAGGGCGAGAGTGACATTCTCGTGTCAACGGCGGCATTGAGGTAACCGGCTCATTTCCATACCATCACCATACGATGACGACGAGGCCGATGAGATTGCCACGTCAACAGAAGTGATGCACGTCCACCGCCATCGAATGACGTGCACGAAGGCCGTGCAATGGTATGCCACCATCACAACCACGACGCTGACAACGAGCAACGGCATACCACCATCCTGACCACGGCAATGTGGGCAACGGCTGCGAACAGTGCTCCACCAGCATAATCATGATGCTGACGACGAGAGGAGAGGTGTGGGCGCAATGGAGCACCATAGTATGATACGTATTATATCCTTGTACCTACGTGGTATTTGTAAATTGTAATATATGGGGCTATTATATGCTAGTGGGTTTATAATGTGAGGCCCCCAGGCGACATATTATCGGATTGACGGATGTATATAGTGCAGAGCAGCTTTTTAAGATAGCTATATAATCTCCCTTGCGATTGGAGCGGCCAACAGAGAACTACACACAAATATAATCTATTGTTCTGCACAATAAACCTATATCTAAATTTTGCAAATCTTGTGATGCGAAAGTTGAGAATAGCAGATAGTAGAGCATAAGCATAGATACTGGATGCCTGGTGGGTGCGAGATGAGAAACGGGATTAATCCCCTCCAATGACGAGAGAATTTAAGGCATTTTCTCAGCGCTCGACGAGTGGTCGAAAGATGTATTTTTGGTTAGTTCGGATTTGTATTCCCGAACATTCCTTAGGCCGTGGGTGGTAACGGTATCTCAGGCAGTAGTACTGGGTCACGAGCTTTAGCGAGTCGTAGAGGAGATGAGGCGGCGCATTCCGAAGCACTAAGTTTCGTGAGCTGGCGACCTAGATGCGACCTGTGTTTCCTACATCTATCATGACGGTGGCCGCGTGACGAGCCCGAGTCTTGGAAAGATCGTGCATCGCCCCATCGGATGACTACTAGTACCTGACATGATATGGGCCACAGCATTGCAATTTCATACCTGAATGATTTGTCGACGGCCCCCATGCCACAGAGTCGCCTGATCTGCTTCAGCCTGATCGAGTCAAGGTCAAGCTACTGGTTGCTCGTATTTCGGCATTTCCGCCATCTGATCATCGCATATAAAAGCGGGTCGTGTGCGGTAAGTTGCGCACTTCGAGAAGCGAAGCACGCAACGCAAGAATCTAATTCAGTGCTTTACAAACTCATCCAGAGAGGAAGCGGTAAAGGCGAGTGACAGTCCCAACGTTATTTGCATGTCAGCAAGTTATGCGTACCCACGACCTCAAATGAATGTCCTTTCATTCCACTCCTCGTTTAACGCATTCCATAGTGTCACTGCGACGTCTCGGCCGTCACCGACTCCCAGAAGCTATAAATCCACCCCCATGATTATCATCAACCATTTAGACAACAAACGGAAACGTACCTGCATCGCCGGAGCAGGTTGGCACACGTTTCAATGGGCGCGACATCCGGTGCGCCAGCCTCTGTACAATTGAATACCATCTCTGTTTTGTTCAAGGCATATTTATTCCAGTTGGGAGTGATGTTGGTCGGATCAAACTTGGTATTCACGTCGTAATACTTGGCGAGGGACATGAATGATTGGGAAAAGGCGGCGATGAATTGCTTGTTGTTGTACGGAGGGGGGTAATATGCACTATTGGTGTGGGTAACACGAATCCCGGTCAGCGACCGCGGTTGGGTGAGGAGCAAGTAAACAGTGGCGCACCTGTAGAAGTAGTAATTGAGGTCGTCTGTATGAAGTGCAGGTGGGATGGCAAACAGCCCCTAACAATCGAATCAATATGGCAACGGGTGTAAACAAGGATGGAAAGGCTGACCCTCCATGAACGATCAGCGAACGTTTCCATCAAGTAGTACGAAGGGCAAACAAGCATTGCTAAAAGAGAGTAAGCATTAGACTATGCAAACTTGGTGTCACTGGACTTACAATCTGCATACGCCAAAGCTGCCTGTTCTACTGGAGTCCCGTATTCTTGATAGATTGATGCGGCTTCTTGGAGCTCGGGGGATGTCATATTGGGAAACAATGTGGAGATGTAATCCGTGATCGTCAATGTTTCGTTCGCATTGATGAATATGACTCCCTCGTTCTGGTTGTTAACCGTAAGTAGGGCTTGCTTTGGGGACATCAGATGGAAGAAGATGAGCAAGACTAGCACGTACCCCGTTCACCCGACCCCTTGAAAGAGTGATAGTTGGACGCTCAACGATGAACTCGCCATCGACGACGGGGATGAAGATGAATGTGCCATAGAAGGCAGATGCAGCTAGGTCAAAATTTGCAGCCTGGAGAACGGTTACGTTCGTAGACTGGAGGCACGTGAACGTGTCAGCACCCGATGCACATCTACAAAGAGCCGTGCAGTAACGATATCGATTAGGTAGTATAATATCTCACCCTGTCTTTTCGACCACTTGGTTGTACACCGACTACGCGTGATCAGTTCACAGGCTTTGTATTGGAAACTAGAACTCACCTGAGGCACCGGATTATTGTAGTTATATTGCGGCGCCAAAAACACAGAACTGGTGATTGCACCGTTGAACAACGGTGGTTGGGTGTTACCGCAATGGGCGACTATATGCTGGAGAACTGAACCACCGCCTGCGGATTCGCCCCATATCGTGACGTGGTTCTTGTCCCCACCGAACGACGCGATCTGAATGAAGTCAAGTAAGTATGGGGAGAATGGACGCAAACATGCCGTACATGATCTTGGATCCATTGCAACGCAAAACTTTGGTCGACTAGTATTGCCGGATACTATTAGTGCGATATGTAGCATAGTGTTGAGGTTTGCTCACGGAGACCGGCGTTCAAAGCGCCGCGAGTCTTAATCTCATTCCCGGACAAAAAGCCTATTAAATCAATCAGATATTCCGACAAGATAATACGAGATCCAGATTTAATACCAAATACGCCAAGACGGTATTGAACGACGACGACGAGCACGTTATTGAGGGAATCCGCAACAAGATCAGAGCCATTGTACTGGGCGGCGCTCCCAAACTGGTAACTGGGCTCGGTTGAGAAACGTGCATAGGAATGAGCAAGCTGAATGCGTACCCTCCACCGTGAATCCATACAAGCACAGGAAGTCCACCTTCCGTAGCTTTCGCGGGTACTGTTCCAGGAACGAACACACTACGATGGGGAGCGGGTTCATAGTTGTACCCGTTCCCCACAAGGTCACTCACTTGAGGAACAGGCAATCTTCGGAAGGGGACGTGTTTTGTCCGTATGGTATCACCACCACACTGTTAGTGCCGCCGAATGGGGCCTGATAACACTCGTTGGGGTTTTGTGTAGCAGGTTGTACACCAGACACAGGGACGGGCGGTTGAGGTGCTTGAAACCTCAAGTTCCCTAGGGGATTGTTTACACCACCAATCTGATCAATGATCATGGCATTTACTCACCGACGGGAGGAGCAGCGTAGCGAATGCCCAAGAAACTGGTGATGTTCGTCTGTACATCGATGTATCCTTGGTATTGCGCATAACCAACATCCACGACGGGTGCTGTCGCGTTCGACGGGACAACAAGGCCGTAAGCTATGCAGGTAAGAGCAAAAAGTGTAAGATAGCGCAGCATCGACGAAGTTGTTGTTTCCAGTTAAGTCGAGAGTGAAAACGAAGCGCTCTGGCTGGTGATATAAGGGCAATATTGGCCGTGGCTACGCGCGTTAGTATATCCCAGCCATGGCACGGATGGAGCGGCGCGCGAGCAGTCAGATGAAGAAGCCTGAAAGGCGGCAACCATCAAGATGGTAGCATGGCAAGTCCATACGAAAAGAGCTAGCGAGCTCAACAACGTCGGCCGACGGACTACGAGCGGGCCTTGGTAACAGGACCGTGTAGCTTTTCTTATCTCGAATTCAGGCTTATATCCTGTTCTCTTTGAGTGAGGAAACTCTTCTAGTATCTTTTCGTGAAGTGCTGGCGATCTCTATCGTACACGCTTCAAAGCCACGTTGTAAGGACGTCTAAATGCCGCAAAAACGAAAGAAGAGAATAATAATAGGGCTAGGTGAGCATGTGCCGACCAATGATATAGTTCTGTATCATACCTGCTCAACGAGGCTTGCTGGAGCTTCGAGACTTGCTGTCTAGGCTAGGCCAACAAAACGCCAAGCACAGGACACCCGGACTACAGACGGTGATAGGGTGGCACGGTGTGTGTGTGAAGCTATTTGACAGCGGATCGCGCCGTAAAGTTAGTATCTGGAGTACTCCGGAGATCCATAGGTTCTGAGTTTAAAAGTATGTAAAGTCCGCGCGTCATTCACCCTTAGACTTTGATCAAAACCCTGCCGTGAGCACCAACACTAGTGCTGGGCTGAAGCAACTTCCACGGGACCTTTGAAACCTGTGGCATCCGTCCACACCAACTCGACCGAATCCGAGCAATTGGGACTACCTGAATGTTTGAACATGGTATAAAGTGTCGCATCGGAAAACCAGATATACATATCTCGAAATGCGACCACCCGATGCTTGCTTAGAGCAATGTATTATCTCGCATCGCACTCCTTTCCTTCGTGCCTCGGTGACAGCCCCAAACCTATGAATCCATCAAACCATCCATCACCACCCCGATCACGATGACAGAGAAACAAACTCGCATGTGCGGTGCCGAAGTAAATTTCAGCTTCGACCGCCTCTGGCCGATCCATTCGTCTGCACACCAGGTTCACCATCCGCCCACCGTCCGGTCAGGACCATGAATAAGTGTCCTTTCTGCTGGGTCACTGCGCCGTCTGAGCCGTCACCGACGCCCAAAACCTACACACCCATCGTGAAGGCGCGCAGTTCAACAACC
>JBBPUG010000985.1:0-13201 GCA_038094535.1 Tubosaeta aff. alveolata | reverse complement strand
CTTTGGAGTTCCTCCTTCATTGGTGTGTTCTCTGAGTGATTTCCCTCACTCTTGGCAAAGGTTGCCGCTACGCTGAAGTCTTCACGTTTGAACTACGGATGTTGACGTCTACAGTTTCACTCCTTTGAAGTTGTTTCAGTGGTGGGGGGGCTGGGCAAGCTGTTTCGCCCTGTCGTCATCAAGGCCGTGGCGGGGGGACGCTGTTGCGTTGCCTCGCCCCCGTCGTCGTCGTGGACCCCGTGTGTGCCAGTCACCTCATCGTGGTGGGGGCGCTGTCATGCCTCCTCGCTCTCGTCACCGTTGTGGTGGGGGCTGGGGGCGCCTTTTCCATCATCGTCGTCGGCGCTGTGGTGGGGGGGGGCGCCGTTGCGTCGCCTCGCCCTCGTCGTCGTTATGGAGGCCGCGTGCTGGTCACCTCGTTGCCAACCATCATTGTCATCGTGGTGTTGTGGGAGTGGTCGCGCTTCCTCACCGTTGTTGCTGTTGTGGTGGGACCTTGGCGTGCCCTAGCCCCGTAGTCGTTGGTGCTGTGGTAGTGGGGACGCGGTTGTGTCACCTTGCCCTCATCATCGTCGCCGTGGTGGGGGCTGGGGGCGCCGTTTCAACCTGTCCTGTGGCGGAGGGAACATGGTTGTGTCACCTTGCCCTCGTTGTCATCGCCATTGTGGTGGGGGGCGCCATTTTGCCCTGTCGTCGTTGCGGTGGGGGCTGGGCACGCCGTTTTGCCCTGTCGTCGTTGGGACTATGGTGGTGGGTGCACCGTTATGCCTTCGTGCCCCTCACATGTCATCGTCGTCATTGTCATGTGTAGCTGGTGGATGCGTGCATGTCTGGGGTGGTGTGTGCACAGACGGAGGGACCTAGAGTGGGTGAGTGCACACAAGTAGGTGTGTGAACGGGTGCTCACCGTTGTCCAAGCGAGGCGAGGTGAGACCGCCGGTGGTGGCATGAGTGGAAGCAACAAGTGGCGGAAGTGGCGAGTGAAGTGTGACTGCAGGTGAGAGTATGTAAGCAAAGAAATAAAAAGTCACATGATCAATCTGTGTGAAAATTCTCTAAGTCATTGTCTATTAGGAATCAATGGGTACACTTTACTACGCTATTTACCCTAATTAGATAATCCGTGCAGGGCGTACAGACAGCACAAGGCTGCTGACTCTGTAGCACTGTCACCTGGTGGCGCGATGTGACTGTGTGATGTGACTGTACCTTGCTGTAACCATGTGAATAGTGTGACATGTTGGCATGTGATGCCTGTAGCATGCTGTCAGATGCTGTCACACTGCCATAATGCTGTCATCACTATGGCTAATTGGTAATTTGCTGATGTGGTCTCGATAAGTTCCATGTGAAGCTTTGCCTTTGCCGTTTCGAGGAGCTCCATCCAAAGTGGAGGGTAAAACGAAATCGTGTCTTCCTTGCATGGAACCGTACCTTTTGGGTTCTTGGAGTACCTTCCTCAATGGCATACCACTTCTGCTTGATCGTTGGTGACTCTATGACCAGCACGCACAGCACTCTCATGAGCTCGTGGGAGGACAGGAGCACTGTTATTAGCTGGTGGAACAATTGTAGCATCTTGACAAGCCCTGTGAGCGGTGGGAATGCCTGGCATAACGGCGCGAGTAGCGGGAACACCTTGGACAACTGGTACCACGGCATGAGCAGCAGGGACACCTTGAACAACCGGAGCAACGACGTGGGCAGCAGGAACGTCACCATGAGCCGCCGGGACTGCAGTCTGAGCAGCAGGAACATCTGGTACATCAGTGTGAGTAGTGGGGACACCATGGACAACTGGGACCACGGTGCGGGCAGTAGGAACTCCCTCATGAGCCCTTGGCACTGTCAGCATTGTGGCAACATCCTCATCCCTGTTTGTATGCCTCTTTTTGGAACCTCGATCATCTCCATGATCTATCACACTCCGAACATCAGCGAGAAAACCAGGAGAAGGAGACCTGTGACGATTATTAGTTAGATGGTGCCGGTCAAGTACATCATAGTTGACCCCAGCCTAAAATATGAGTTGAATATAGTATGTACAAAGGGTTAAAAACCAACTTGTTTGTTGCCACGGTGAACGGCAAGACAACGTTGAACTTCGTCAAGGCCCTCAATGTTGGCAGGAGTGCCAGTATTCGAATGAGACTGAGGGGGTGAGGGGAGGACCCGATGCCCATGGTGGTGGCGCTGTGACTGACGAGGTTGCTCCTCGTCATCAACATGCTGACTCATGCCTTGAGCTGCATTGCCCGCTTGTTCTTGGTCTTGATGGTGCCTGTTTCCATCTAGATAAACATTAGTTAATTAATATTTGGTATTACAACGAGTTACTGTACAATCGACCATATTCTTGTCTGGTGCACCCATTTCTGTAGTAAGATGAGTTAGTGAGATTAAGAGAGAAGTACATTGGCATACCAAAATCAGAACGTTTGTTGCCACCCACCAACCTGCTTATGTCTTTCTCGTATCTTGCTGCAGGGGGGCAACTCTGCTCGTGTTCTTGCAGAGTTTGCAGTCCAACGTAGGCAGCCTGCGGTTGCAATCCAAAACGGCCCCTTGGGCCTGATGATGCAATTTGCTGACAGGGGTCCTCAGGCCGACCGAGCTCCGCTTCATAGCCATCCACCGGTGTGTGCTAACACAGTAATTAGCATGAACGAATACAAAATGTACAGCCCACCTTTTGTTTGCCCGACCTCTTCTTGCTTTGATGTATGGCGCTTGGAGCCATCAAGTTGACAGGCTTGTCAACTGGCATGCCACTCGTAAGTTGACTGTCAGATGGGGTCCCTCTGTCCCCCATGGCGTGTGCTACTTTCTTTAGCTGTGCAACATGGCCACCCTTTCCAGCAGTTGCACGGATTGGTCATCCTGGAGTAATTGGATCCGGGGGAACAGCTTGAGTCTTGTCTGCATGACCAGCTTTCGCCATGGGGGACTAGAAGGAGAGGGTAAGAAAGGCCCTGGGGATCGTCCGAGCACGTAGCAGCGCTTTTTCAGTAAGTGCGGGTATCACAAAATGTGTCTAATTACCTCTTCGCAAGAAATTTGAAACAGTGTGAACGGTGGGTGTTCGGAAACATGGTGTGTTACCTACAATGTTGAATGGCGTGTGAAGTTTGTAATCTGGCCAGTTGAATTGTCAATTAAATTGGGGCTGCAGTAACGAAAACCATACCCTACATGATGCACGATACACGATGCCTAATTCAGTATCACCCGCTATGGTATTTCCGCAGTAGTAAAACTTGTAACTAAAAGAGAGGTTATCGAATATGATGGGCGAAAGATTACAAGGTGAACCGCAGCCCCAAACATATGGAAAGGCCTGTTGAATTCACCACATGCAAAGGACACGTGTTGAGTTTTGCTGGTGGGCCAAGCACAATCAATGTAGCCCTGCATTTTAGTACTCGGCTGAATGAATCAGATTCGCCAGAATAATAAAATAATCGAACCAGAGAAAGTGCATATGGACGCTGTTGAAAGCCGTCCATACCTGAACGCCTAATCCTGTTTTACTCGCCATAGTACTGTTGTAATTGCGTTGTTGACAACCACTTGAGTTATTGGATTAAAAGGAGAAGATGAAGCAGGAGTGATGAGATAGGAAAGAGGGGTGGATTAGTTAAAGAGATGGGCAGTAGGGTTGCTGGTGTACCCTTGTATGTGAAGTTGAAGGAGACCCCCAATGGATTTGCAGCGGGGCTGACCATGGAGAGCATTGAAAGGGAGAGTGAAGCGAGAGATGACAAGCTTGGTGGTATGACAAGTCCACCGGTACTGTTGATCTTGATCTCGCCATTCGAAAACCGGTCGTGACAATGCATCATTGCAAATGACACTGCACCCGCGTTAACCTTGCGGTCAGGTCAGACAGTGAGCTCAGTGATGGAGGGAAGATGAAGCAGGAGTGACGAGATAGGAAAGTGGGCTGGACTGGTTGTAGGGATGGGTGATAGAGTTGCTAGCGTAGCTATAAGATTCTTGTTCTGCACGGCGAGGTTCACGAACGGCCTTGAGAATCTCCGTATGAGCAGCTTCCTGAGCAGTATTTTGTTGCTGTAGTTGAGTATGGGTTTCCTGCACAAGTTCTTCCAATTCAGCGATCTTGGATTGAAGCTGTGATATCGTCATCTGAGTGGCGGTGTGCTGTGCCTGGAGGGAGTTGTTGAACTCCACTGCCGTATCTATCCGTCTGCTGAGTGCCGACAACCGCTCGGCCAACTTGTCAATGGCGGTGGATGCAGTATCATGTGACTGTTGTGGCGGCAAAGATGGTCAATGCCCATACCAATGGGCTCAGGAGTCCGCAGGTGTCCCAGCTCGTCTCGACGGCGGTGGTGGTCCTCGTTGTCCTCTTCCTCAGGTACCAACTGGTCCTCGTCTTCTTCCTCTACTCTCTCCAAACCATGTGCAATGATGGTGTGAATGCTGGCACCACCATCATTGTCTGCTCGATAACTGCCGTTGCGTAGATCATTGTGATAGATGTCACAATGGATGGATGGAGAACCTGTGGTATGTCGCGATACTTTGAGTTCACATTTGCGTTCATCTATGAGTTCCCATAGGGAGGCGACTTCGGTCTCGATAGCTTCATGCTCAGCGAGCATGTCCTCGAGGGCACGCACTTTGAAGATGCTTGTGTCTCGTGAAGCTGAGTCCGAAGCTCGTTGAGAACTGTGACCAGAACAGACCTGGAATTGGAAGACTGGGCGGGGTCATGAACTGGCTGTGGTTGGGAAGTACGGACAGGGGGAAGGTTCGAAGGAAAATGGGGAATGCTGTGTGGCTATGAGAGAAGTTGTAAGGAGAGCTGACTTGGGAAGCAGTGAGAACACACCATAGCACCGCCCAGGGTATCGTGTACATCGTTCATGGCAGTTGTTAATGAATGCAACTCAGAGCCAGTCTCACGGCTTTTCTGGAGCTTGCTTTGTAGACGGCTGAGGATACGGCTGAAGCTAAGACCACTTTTACCTGGTGGTCGTATACTACCACCCATACCAGCCACACAACAGAGCACTTGAGATTGCAATGTTGGACGACGTTGTGTAGGAGGGGCTATCCCTGTGTTGGGAAGAAGCAGAAGCACTTAGTTGAAATGGACGACCAGTAACGGACGTTCTCTGCATCCGCGCTATGCATGTAACGTCTTGGGCATCCTCAGTAAATATACAGAGCACACGAGCAGCAACTTGTGGTGAATGGTCGTTTTGTTGTCTTCACCAATAATGTCAATACCGAATTCCTAGGCCTGAGTTGAGTGACGAGTGAGATAACAAAAAGCGGAGATACATACGACAACATCATCGTTTTAAGTTCAAAAGGTTCCGACCCCTCTGGACTGAGCCGTTCGCTGTTGATAAAGGTACTGTTGGAACTCTTGACATCTTTGATGACGATCTGACACGGCAAGCAGATGAAGAGAGAAGTTTATGATGCTGAATGACATACCCTTCCACTGTCCTCCCACACCTTAGCATGTTGCCTAGAGAGAACTTTTGAGCCAAGGAAACCATTTCGTTCAGTGGGTATGATTTTAGCGTTTGTTTGACGTGGCCAACCTTGATGTGCTGGGCCTCAATTAGAGCGATGTATCTTGGAGCGAAGGTATCATTGAGAGGGTAAAGGTAGAGAGCGGGGAAGGAGGATGTGTTGGCCACCAAAGAGAGCGAGGTATTTGGAATGAAGGAGTCATTGAGAGGGCAAAGGTAGAGAGCGGGATCAAAGCTGGTCACGAGGGATGATACTGGGATCATTGTGATCGGATGAAGTGCAGTATTGGTTGATGACCAACCTTGACATGTTGGCCGCCGATGAGAGCAATGTGCTTTGGAATTGGAAGATGTCATTGAGAAGGTAAAGGTAGATGTCTATAACAATGATGTATGGTGGTAATCGGAATGCTACATGATGCATGAAGCGTTGTCAACGCATTCAGAAATATTGTATGATGTGCTACATAACCTCAGATACAGCATAAAAGAACTCTTTATCAAAATATTTGTTTAGATAGAATGATTCAGACAAATGGATACTATTTGAATGAGTCAAATGGTTATCGGCAACCTCACCGAAACATGGCACAATGTGCGCATAAGATCTGAGCTGGCTTAAAGGGAAGACCTCACCAAAATTTCCACCAGATGCACGCTTTGCCCTCTTCAGGACGTGGAGTCCAGTAGTAGCCTCAGTTCGGTGACGTCCTGGATGTTGAGGCACAATGTCTAGCCTCTCTGCATAAACAAGAGCATGGTCTGCCCATGGTATCTGCATATTTTTGGGGGATGCAGGGCACATAATCAGCCGAACAAGAACGACACAGTGTCCTGGGTTGGAGGGTTGAGTGAAAGACTTTTAGTGTACAAGAGTACACACCCTGTAGCCCGCTCTTTGGCCACTGATATGGCTCCTCTGTATGAAGGATGGCAGCATCGTACCAGCCATGTGGCCAGCTCTGATCAGACGGCTGGGCATTAACTGTGAATGTAGCAGAGGTCTCTCTAGGATCGTGGTACGACTTTTGCTGGAGGCGGACTTTCGGCCAGATCTTGAGTTTGGAGAATGGAAGGCTGACATCGTTGGATGATTGTCTGGCATTGCCAAAAGAGTGAAAGCGGATGTAAGCGGGATCTGATTCCTGACGCTTCACGTAGTCGCCAAGAGCCACACGGAGATTGGGTAGTGTGAACATGTCTGCAGCTTCTTCAATAGACTTACAACTCCACTTGGGTTTGACGTTGAGGTGAATCACTGTTGATAAAGTGATAATGGTACGAGGCGGAAAGCTATATGCATAGGTACGGGAAGTAGCCTCCTTCACAGCAAGATGAAAAAAATTTGTCGACTTGCGTTTTGCTGACCACAGATCGCCCAATACACCACCAGTGCCCAAACCCTCGTCTCCAAGCTCACTCTCGTCATTGTTAGGGCCAGCCCCACTTCCATAAGATTCTTTATGTTGCTGAAGAAGTATCGCTGTCTGAAAAAGTCGGTGTTTCTCCTCATGGTCAAGGGCACGGCAGATCTAATCATGATAGCTGTGATTGTTCGTCATGGAGGCAGGTTCCTTCACAACCTCGATATGAGTGTGCTCCGTTGTGTCTGCAGACCACTGCAGTAGAGAACCGACATGTGAGATGCTGGGAACGACATGTTGCATTAACTCTAGTTTTGGGATCTTGAAGTGGTCAAGGGGTCCGCTTCCACCTTGACGCAGACCGTGATCCAGGATGGCTTGCTTGTGATCATGGAACTCATCCAATGCGGCTTGGATCCTGTCTCGTGTTCACCAGGAAATAGCCAGTGCCTGTGATAAATAACGGAAGTCCATAAGAGCACGGAGCGCTGTGACAACATCTGGAGCAATGCCACCCGCAATCACGATGATCAGGTAACGTTGTACATCCCTCTTGGTCCTCCCACCAACTTGCTTAAGGGACGTAATGCCTTGAGTGAAGTGGCGAACACCTATGATCTTTGGAAGGACCGATAGCTGAAAGTTGATTTCTGCATCGCCAAGAGTGTTTCTACACCAGCAAACATCGTGATCCCAACAAAATCCATGCCAGTAATGAAGGGCTTCAGGAGTGGAGAACCAATTTGGTCGCACAAGTAACCAGTTATGCCAGAAAGGGAGAACTACTCTGCTGAGGCAAAATTCTGTGCAAGCTTCGAAGAAGCACTCAACGTCACCTTCCAGGTCCATGATTGAATCCAGCTGGCTTAGTGTCATTGCAGCAGTACGTGGCGTATGCCTATGCTTGTCTCCGAACTCCTTGCTCACAGCGGTGGTGACCGGGGATGTTTGTCCTCATACACAATTAACCATACAGATTTCGGGTGTGTCGCCACCAATATACGAAACGAGAGGAGTAAAACAGTACCAAAGATTCCCCAGCGGATCGGGCATTGTGCACCCGAACTCCGTTGCTTTTTTTAGAGGTTCGACAATGATGTCCAGGCATTCATGGAAGAGGCAAGCGGCGAGAACTGAGCAGATTCTCGGTGTTTCATGAAGGAATTCTGGGACAGGCAAAAGTGCTAAGAGAAGGAAGGCATGCGATGACGCTTTGTTCCGAATGCCCATCTTGATGTTAGCTAAACTGATCAATAGTGGATGTGCGACCTTGCCCCCACACATGTTGGTGATGAGCGTTTTATCTGACAACAAAATGACACCACACAATGTTCCGCCGATCGGGATTTGAGCCTGTTGTATAAAGATTAGCACACGAGGCTTCACTGAGTGTGTGTGTCACCTGCATGTCCCAGCACCCATCGCTACTCATCCACTCAGTGAACACTCTCTCATTGCGGTCGGCTGAGGTATATATGTGGTGGGGAGAATAATCCATTTGATCCACAAACAATGGGTGGCTGAAAAGATACTTAATGCAGTCGAGAGCGTCACAGTGGTAAAGATAAACCTCCTCTTTGATGGCATGAGTGGTAGGGACAACTCTGAAGGACCAACGTGGCCCAGTTGATAAGGATTCCATGTGTGAACGAAGTTCCTGTGCAGTCCAAAATGATAGAGAAAGCTTTTTGGTCTGGGCAACAATCAGTGATAAGTTAAGACAACATCTGTGTACACACAATATTCAAAGACAAGAACTCGTCTATGGCGCTCATACTCAGCCCGGATTTTGAGAGAAAATTGGCCATTTCCCAGTCGTCTGAATCAGAAAACGGGTAGTAAGGATTGAACTGACGATGTTCGGCATAGTCGTCCTCATTGAAGTGTGAAAGGAACGTCTTGCCAGTCCCATAGATGGCGGATGCGCCATCATAAAAATCTACCACCCAGGCATGAGGATTTGCCTCTTCTGAAAGAGAAATGGTATCTGCCATGCCAACGTTTTCGTTGGCAGTTGCGGCAAACTCAGCGTCAAAGTCCATGTCCCAATCCGGGTCTTCGTCATGGCTTAGTGTAGGACCAGAGAATGATGGTGGTGAATGTGGGGGGGATGCGTCATCTTGGGCTGGAGATCGATGAAGGACAGTAAGGTCTTCGAGTTGATAATGGTAGTTATTATCATGACATGGAGAGCGCGGTTGGTGGAGGTGGAAGGTTACTCCCTCTGGCGTACAAAAATGCTTCCGACACCTAGGACAGTTAGGCATCGTGATGTGAGGTGAGTAAACCTTACCAGCACCGTTAAAATCTGTGTCCAATGAGGCTGGCGCATTGTGTGAGAGAGACCCGATATGATGATCAGTTAGTACAGCCATGGATGATTGATCGATTGATCTACATTTCTACTGCAAATTCACCGACACTCACAAGCTCAAGCCAGCAACAGACCTTGTGAGTTTGAGCGGCTGTCTTATTACTCACTACTAGTAGACAAGTTTCACATTTGCCACAGTGCCTTTTCTTCCCGGTTCCCCATTCTTTCAACTGTTGAAAAGTTGAGATGGCTGCCAGCTGAACGATTGGCTCATTTGCTCATGGTGCGACATTGATTGTTCAAGTTCACTTCCGACTCGCCATACTACTGTGACATTATGATAGTAAGCGACGCTATGGTTTCTTATGAGTCTCGGTACTACTTGGCAGACTCTTACTACGTTTGGAATAAAAGAGTTAAGAGTACGGACTAGCTGGATGCTTGAGAGAGCGATGGATTGATCCTTGACACTGCACAAGGACATGCGTTTGCACATGTACTTACTAACTATCGGTGGCAATTGCAGCATTCAAAGTTTTTCTTCTACTTCCGTGTCATGAAAACTGGTCAGCACCCTCTTTCAGATGTATCCTCTGGATTAGCACAAGACCAAACGTCAACGAGAACTCCCAGTACTTCTCATCAGGCTCTCCACTCTGAGACTGTGAGTCAGCCCTCAAATCACAACTTCCTTGCAAGAACACCAGATGTGGACATGCCGCTGCTCTTTTCCTCGGATCCCGTTACATCCCCTCAATCACTCCCCAACTTCGTCACTCCTACAGCTCCTCAACCCAAACTTGCTCAATACGTTGTCGGTACCCCTACTGCTATTGGTGCCATTTGCTTGCGAAAGTCTGCTTTAAGTCAGGTCTTGAACATGCTGGCGCCTAGGAAGGGATCACCTTTGGCACCGAAGAGCTCAGTGCCAAGTGATTGCGACTCGGAAGGGGTAAGCGTGTTATTTTGCCTCAAATCATATCCTGACTGATGCCTTACTACAAGGCTCACAATAGTGATGGCTTGTTGAACTCTGAGCAGTCGATATTCGAACGGGAGGACACTCGACTTGCACTTGAGGTCGCATGCTTTCGCCATATCATTTGTCAACTCGAACAAGACCTGGCCACCACGAGGAGTGATGAGAATGTTGCTCTCAGCAATCTGTACTTACATCGAGCTGAAGAGGCCAGGAAGAGATTGGCAAGTGCCGAGTATGACGTTGGCCATGTGTGCAACACCTTGCGTAACACCAGCTCAATCAATCTGGGTGAAATCTCTGACGTTCTGCGCAGACCAAAGTGCCGCCGCTCGTCCCTTTCCAATGTTGATCGAAACAGTCATTTTACTGCTGATATCGGTGGTACGTTTGTCATTTTAGTTGTATTTTCATTGATTAATTTCGCTCTCAAGCATTCAGCTCGTTCAAGTTGGGCAGTCCAGAGGTGTAATCGGGCTGTCGCATTCTTTTACATTGGGTATATAGTGTCGTGGTAGTATGAATGTCATCAGTTATGTGTCCTTGTCACATCGCGGTTCATCATTGCAGTCCAATTTGTTTTGCCTCATGCATGTCTCATTGTTATGTCACGTTTCGCCTTGTAATGGTCTTGCTGATCGCCGCATTACCGAGTAGATATCTGATCATGTCGTTCAAGCATAGTTCTCGACTCTGATGTCGAGCTTGTCCAGACCTTAGGTTCCTGTGCAGTTCTGTACAGCCTATGTTACGTTGTGGTAACTGGGAGCTTGATGCCTTGGGGCCCTTGACTGTCTGTTGACCCTGTCTTGCTGTGGGCTTGTTGCCATGTCAAGCCATTGCGCTGTGACACACTGTGAGACCTGGCGATGGCTGTACTATTGCTGGTATGTAACTGTGTAGTAATGTGAGGTAATGTCACACATGTATCATCATATACTGCTGTCATGCTATGTGAGTGTGGCTATGTGTGGCTGTGGATTACTGTAATTATGTTGTAACCAAGTGTGTGGCTGTGGTGGGTGTTCCTAAAATGACAATTTGCTGATGTATACTAGACGTCCTAAGGTGTGCTCGTACCAACAATGCAGTGCCTCTTCATTGACCTCACTACAGACTTGCTCACTGTGTGACCTGGTTCAAGAGCGATAGCAAATGTAGGACCAAATATTGCTCTGTAAATCCCAATGAACATTGGTTATCCGTGCAAACATCTCTGACCCACCTGTTCCACCACAGTAGAAGTTCTTCAATGAACTTACACTCTTCCTCAGTAGAAGTCTCCTCAAACCACTCTACAATGGCACTGTAGAGTGCATGGAGGTTAAATGCCTTGTCCTCAAGGGCCCATGATCCAGATGACGAGAGGGCAAACCGAAGCTGAAAACGGTGAGATCGCAGCAGTCTGAATGAATGATGGCCCGCCAACGTACCTGGCAAGCAACATAGGCTATGGCCCGAGGCTCAACAGTCTTCATCCCTATCAAATTGGCAATGTTGGCCCGTGTCCATCTGTCACCATGGCCATGCTTCCTAGAATGCCTTAGGTCTTCAGCTTCATTGTCCAAAACCTCTGTGGAAGTCGGGGATATAAATATAGCCTTGAATGCCTGGATGGATGAGGTAAGGGACAGCTGTACATATTTGAGTCGACAGACGCACCCTGACCAACATGGGGCCTTTGAACAGACCCTTGCATGGATCCTCTGTGTCGAACTGGCCCTCGGGATACAAGAACGCTGGCCAGGAGTGCGCAGTTACAATATAGTCCGGGTGAAAACCTCGTATATTTTCCTGGTGGCTAGATCACAAAAGCAGAGTTAGTGCCTGCTGCCTGGGAAGATATGCTTGGCACTTACAAGGGATCATTCCAGTTGAAGTCGACAGAACACAAAAGCTTTCCTGTAGTGTCGTTGTAAAAACCCCTACCACTCTTATTGACGATAGAAAGAGGAGGATTCGGTCTTGGCGTGCTTTCCATAAGCCAATGAACAACGAGGACTTTGAGCTTATGAGTATCTTCGTTGCGAGCAGCGTCCGCACCATTCCTGACCTACACTTGATCAGCTAGTGATCGTAGAGGGTGAGAATTTGCATACCTCTTTGAGAACATCCTTAAGTTGTATGGTGGGGACACAATGGATGGAGGGTATCCATCATAGAAGTTCCTTGTAGGTCTTGTATAGGTGATTTTCCCTAGGGTGAAAAGTAAGGAATGCAAATGAGTTACATGGAATGACCACATACACACATGTGTGGTTGACCACAGCGCCCATGCTTCCCACTTGAGCTCTGCAGTCAGCCTCTGCTAACATGTCATCAACTGAGTAGTGAAGGGACATAAGCCATCTGAGCAGACATCCTTTGGTGTAAAAGTCGTCAGAACTGCAGGAAAAATTGTTAGACGACAAGCACTTGAAAAAAATAAGTGAGTACTCAGTGATCTAGCAGAGCAACGGTTCCCTCCATGACTTTGCATGACACGAATATTATCCTCCAAGGAGCTTATCTGTGTTATCATTGCAGCGGAATCGGGGCCGGAGGTGGTGTTTGTGGCGGATGAATCTGAGGGAGACATGTTTGCGGTGGTGAAAGTTGAGGATGAGTCATGGTTGGACTGTTCACAGCTGGTGGTCTAAAAAGAGTCTAGGAGGTGACTGTTTGTTGGCTGTGTAAAGGGTCGAAGAGTATTTCTTGAAGGCTTACCATGGCGGCTGTGTGAGCTGTACTATGACAGTGAGTCTTAGCGAACACGGGGCCCTCAGCAAACTCACTGATGGCCCGATGAAGGGCAGACCAATCTGTCGCGTACTTCAGTGAAAGCACATCATAAATCAGTGGCACCTACCAGCAATGACAGAAGCAGAGTAATCAACGTGATTGATTGAGAAGGCAGAAGTTTCCACATATTAGTATTGTCAGACTATCCAGAAAGTCAGTTATTAAGCAATCCAGGAGTGTCAGAAAATAAGAGTGTCAGTTCACCAGACTATCAGCTTTTTAGGATTGTCAGAAATGTTAGAGAATAAGTGTG
>JBBPUG010000984.1:0-13208 GCA_038094535.1 Tubosaeta aff. alveolata | reverse complement strand
TGTTCTATGACATTCCATTCTCTCACAATAGGAATGCTTATATACCGTTCGCCTTGTACTTTTATCCCTTACACTGAATCTACGCCATCCTGCATATTCATTCCTTGTCCTTGAGCGATTCTCGAGTCCTCTAAGTTCCTCGTCGTTGTCCTCAGTCTTGGTCAACATCCTTCGTCCCAGACTCCTCGGATCTCTCAACCCTGAACCCTAGTTCATTGTTCACGATATTCATCGTACTTATTCTTGGTCCTCAAGCAATTCTCGAGACCACGTGCTCACTCGTCATCGTCCTTTGTCCTCTGTCTTCGTTTCGCACTTAGCTTGCTAAGAGAGATGCTGTGGTACCTCTTCGTGAGCGTCCACCTCTCTTGGGTTAAGTCGAACACTCTCTTGAGTATGCCTAGCGTTACATCGTGTGCTCAAAGCCATGGAAGAAGCAACACCTTTGTTCCCTTGTTCCTCGCTCCAAGACTGGTCGTTTGATAATGGCCACCTCTTCTACAAAGGTCGTTTATATGTTCCACCCTCGTCCCAATCTACGCTTCTCCACAGCATTCACTCTTCCCCCACCACTGGCCATGCTGGTCAATTCCACACGAAGGCAATCCTAGAATGTGACTTTTGGTGGCCTGGACTTGGTACCTTCATCAAGAACTTTGTAGCTGGCTGCGCCATGTGTCAACAGTCCAAGGTCAATACTCACCCCACTGTCGCTCCCCTGAACCCGATCCCATCATCATCGTCTTTGCCATTTCAACAAATCTCTGTCGATCTTATCACAGATCTCCCTTTGTCCTCTGATTTTGATTCTATTATGGTCGTGGTCGATCATGGCCTTACGAAGGGGGTAATTTTCATCCCTTGTAACAAAACCATTGACGCCACAGGAGTCGCTAAACTTTTCTTTGACAACGTCTTCAAACGTTTTGGACTTTATGATTCCATCATTTCGGATCATGGCCCACAATTCGCCTCTGCGTTCGCCCTTGAACTTGCTCGTCTCCTCCAATATGACATATGACTCTCCACTGCATACCACCCCCAGACCGATGGCCAAACCGAACAAATGAATCAAGAACTTGAGACCTACCTTCGTATCTTTTGTGCCAATAACCCCCACTCCTGGGCGGAATTCCTCACTACCGCCGAATTCCACCACAACTCCGTCCCTCATAGCTCCACCAAATCATCTCCGTTCTCCCTCCTCCTTGGTTACAAACCCCGATCATTCCCTGCCTTGGGAAAAACATTCATTCCTGCTCTGTCTGACAGATTGATCGCCCTGTCCAAGGCACGAGAAGAAGCCCTTGCTGCGCACGACTCCACTTACTTGGTGATGACTCGCCACTCCACCCACTCTTTCTCCCCTTGGAAAGTCGGAGACAAGGTATGGCTAGAGGCCACCAATCTTCAGATCCCCTACCCCTCCAGAAAACTCACTCCCAAACGCCATGGACCATTTGAGATCTCACAGGTCATCTCTCCTCTCGTTTACCATCTCAGACTACCTCCCTCCTGGAAGATTCATGACACATTTCATGCTTCCCTCTTATCGCCATTTAGACAGACTGAAGCATATGGACCTTTCTTTCCTGAACCACCTCCGGACGTTATAGATGATGATGAAGAATTCAAAGTGGAGGCTATCCTGTCACATAAAGGCCGCCCTGACAACTATCAGTACCTGACCACATGGAAGGGATACTCTCAATCCGAAGCGATGTGGGAACCCGAAGAAAATCTCTGCCATGCTCCTAAGATTCTTTTTCCTTATAAATGTTTTTATTCTTTGAAATAATTGCTGAATCCCTTGAGCGGTGTCGTACCTCTTCATGTGTGTCCTCCTCAACGGTTAAGCCATTACATGTTCTTTCCTTTAACCGCGCTACACCCACTCTTCTTCACCCTTCGACTGTGTCTTGTTCTTACCTTTGTCATACTTCTCTTTGTTCTTTTCTTTTCACTCCATCGAGCTAGTTACAATTCTGCTTTAACGAAAATTCCACTTCCTTAACTTGATAATTCTCTATTATGGACTTTTCCGAAACCTCCTCGACCACTGCCACCGTTGGCTGGGACACTACTGACTTCACTGCTAGAGTCGTCTCTGTGGATCAACCCCTTGCTGCCTATTGACTCACCTCTCCTCCCGCTGGCTATCAAGACCAATTATTCCGTCTCTTGGCCGACCCCTCTGTCGCTCATGCTCTAGATTACTATATGGATGTTGATTCTCCCCTATCCGCTTTGTGCCAACTTCTTCGTCATTTTTGACTGTTGTTGATCGCCAGTCCATCTGGTTGGGGACAAACTTCCACCATTGATACCCAATATCTAGACACCGCCAACGTTAACGCTCTTGTTGTCCTAGCCCACCATTTTAACCTTGGAGAGTTCCTTGAGGACATTCGTCAATACCTTGCACAGGTAGCTTTGTCACAATCCCCTGTCCACCATCGTGCCGTCCCACCTCGTTGCAAAAAGCCCAAACATTGTCGCACCACCCATTCTCCTCATCAGCGTTCTCCTTCTACCATTGACCATGGAGATAATCTCTTCGTCCCTGAAGCCTTTGAGAACGACACTGGGTCACCCCTTGCCACGGATCTTTAGTCTTCGTAGGCACTTTGACGGTACAAAGGGGGTAATGTTACGATTCTTTTCTTTCTCTCTCTTAACGTACAATCTTCTCACTGTACTCCCTAGTTCTTTCTCTTCTTGTTGTTCATCACGACTCTCTCTCTCTTGAGGCTATCAACACTTTCTTCGGGCAATAACTCTGACCATTAATCCTCAGACTTATCCCTTCTTCTGAGCAATATCCCAGACTGACATCTTGTCCTCTCACCTTTCCCTTTTCAATGACTCCCTCGTGTTGTCATTTCCTTTCCAAGGTAGATGACTCGACTCCGCAGTCTTTCCCTTTTTTGTCTTGTCTTATCTTGCTATCTCATTGGACAATTAGCTCCACAGCCGTCTCTCTCACGACGGCGATGTTTCCCCTTATTCCATAGCATTCCATACTGTTCCATTCTCTCATGATTGGAACACTTATATACCAGATCACCTGTACTATAGTTCCTTACACTGAATCTACGTGGTTCTGTGTACTTGCCAGTTGTCCTCGAGCAATTCTCGAGTCCCCTGAACTCCTCGTCGTTGTTCTCAGTCTTGGGCAACATCCTTCGTCCCAACTTCTCAAATCTCTTAACTCTGAACCCTAGTTCATTGTCTACAATATTCGTCATATTCATTCTCTGTCCTTGAGCGATTCTCGAGACCGTGTGCTCACTCGTCATTGTCCTCTGTTCTCTGTCTTTGTTTCGCACTTAGCTTGCTAAGAGAGATGCTGTGGTACCTCTTCGTGAGTGTCCGCCTCTCTTGGGTTAAGTTGAACGCTCTCTTGAGTACGCCTAGCGTTACAACAACGGAGTCCTTTGGGATGGTGAGTATGTTGATAAAGAAACATTCACAACTGATGTACGACCGGTAGGGATTTGACATGCCTGACATCTGCTTCGTTGGGCAATGGTGTGCCACATGCTCATTGGCCACATTGTGGCAGTGCTTTGGATGGGCTGCACGCAACATGACAGTGGATGGCATTGTGATCTTGTTCTGTGAATGAGAGCATTTTGATACATATCAAAAAGCAAAGGCAGAAAAAAGTCAGCATGTAGCCACAAAAAAACAGAAAGCCTTAACTGCCTTGGTACCCGTAGTGACCAAGCGGATTCCTGTCAAGTATGGTGACAGCGATGTACAATATGCACCAGCCGCAATGGAGATGTCAGAAATCATTGAGTCAGACAGGGAATCTGATTCTTTGGACGACAAACTTGGCACTACTGGAGCACTACTTGAAACTCCTGGGGTGAACACATTGAATCTTGAGGTGGGCAATGGGGAGACTCAGATGTGAGCAGAAATTTGTCTGGATAGAGGGAAGGGGATTAACGGGCCGGAGAAGAAGAAAACAAATTGGTCAGCACCTAGCCTTGAGCCAGCCATGGACTGGTATATCAATGCAGATGTGCAGCCAGGTGTTGGTTGCCGTCATAAGGTTGTGAAGGTGTTCTTTGACGATGACACTGCTGGTGAGAGAATTTCCATTTCAGGTCATGCCTTTGCTGCCTTACTATCAGCCAAGAGTCTGACCATCTCTTGTGCAATGCTTCATCTGAACTCAGCTGTCCTCATTGTTTTATCCCTCTGCCAAAAATCTGCTGTGACGTCCACAATCCTAGCTCTTTTAAGTCATACTCTGTGGTCATTCCTGTGCCACCCAAACGTTCTCGCCGTACTCGCATCACGAAATTTTCAATGTCCCTTGAGGAGTTCACACTCATTGATGCCTTGGAGACTTGGAGGGAGAGCACGACTGTCTCCCTCTATGGAGAAGGGTTTTTGTATGACCTTGGACCTGGATCAATCATGCCTAACACCATCCTAGACCATATCATAACTTGTGCACATGCGCACAAGATCAAAACAATCGCTGATCTTCAAAGAGAGACCACCTGGTCTAGGGCAGAGTGTTATGGTGGCCAGGTCATCGATATCATCCTTCAGCACATTTCCATTCCTATTGTTTCATCACCATTCACATCTGTTCCGCTCAACAGTGATGCTTTTGTATTGTCTACTCCCCCACTTTTGTCCCATGAAGGCAGTTCCATGCCTGTGCCAGTCAAATGAAGGAATCGGTGTGGTGCATGCCATGCTGAGGGCCACAATGGTATGTCCATGCAATTCACCCAATCCATTGGCTCTAATAAATCCCTTAGCCCGAAACCGTGATTGTCCATTGCACCCATCCCACAAAGCAATTTTGACTGAAGACAAGGAGAATATTCACTAAGATGTTGTTATTACAGTTCCCCTACGATATCTTCAGCCTCGAGTTGTTCAACATCATCCATGCCTTCTTTAGACACCGATTCCATTTTCCCTCCTGTTACTGTGACCTTGTCCAGTAATTCATACCCTACATTCATTAAGTCTGGAATTTCATGAGCTGTTCCTCGCCCGATCTTGAAAATGTGATGACTGCTTGACTGCATCTTCCATAGGAGTGACTCAAAGGTCTTTGTCATGTCGGGATTAGAGTGTGATGTTGTCTGATGAGCGTGCATGAAATTTTCTTCGACAATTGTGTGAGCTTGGTGGTAAATCTCAACGAGTGGTGACTCTTCAATGATATGTGCAACTGTGCAATTTGATTCTTGTCCACCATTCTTGACCTTGATAAACAAGTTGTTCAATTCTACACACCAATCTACACCCCGGAATCCATCAGTCTTCCCAGTCGGGTTGATCAACCAGTTATATCGGATTGCTTTCCTGCCTGAATGACTAGTTTCATGCCCGAGTTTGATAGAGTGGGTCTGTTCTCTTACCACAAGCCTTCTGGATAACCATAATGCACATTAATGAGGAAGTCTGTCATAGCGCTTGCATACTTGTGTTTTCCTGTCACCTTGAATATCAGAGACCATGCAATGATGCAGCTCTCTACCTGTGAAATGTCTCCCATATTCATTGCATACGACAGTTCTTTGTACAACAAGAAATACTTGTTCACCAATAGACCGTTTTCATATTGTTTGTCACGCCTTTGATCAGGCTGTCGTCAGACTTGTGTTAGCTTGAAGTTGGCAACATACTCCTGCGTAATATGATTTGCCATGTCTTCAAGGTCTTTGAATGTTGGTTTGCATTCAGCAAAGTCTTTGAGAGACTCATGCTGATTCCTCCGACAAACCTCTACTCTCCAGCAATCTAGCCGTCGGCAAATGCCATCGTGTCCAATGATCTGGTGCATTCTCTGGAAACCAGGTTTCGATACAATGGTTCCAGTCTCATGGGGTCGCAACTGTGCGATATCATGCATCAGGCAAGTGTCATCCTGCCGTCCAGTAGTGGGATTAATGAAGACTCTCCATAGTGCATCTGCCACTGCCATTTTGAGATGAAAGAGGCCTGGAACAAAGATGATGTGTTGAAACCATCTCCATGCTGTGGCCTCAATTGATTGTTGAAGCTGCAGCGCAGCAACCTTCTCCCCAGTGCCAAGATCTCCATGCACCAAAACAACAAAGTCTGTCACATCAGTGGGTGGGTCATGAAGACTATTTGTGGCAGCAATTGTGTCAGGATCTTCAATCCTGCCTTGTGCCAGCAAGTTTTCAATTGCTTGAATATTCCCAGAGACGGTAGAATTATTCACATTTGCAGATGCAGCTATAATTGGAGTTTTTACTACAGGGACCTGTTTGAGCACTTCGGGATTTTGAATTTGTAAGCGGAATTGAGCAAAATATGGAGGACCATGGTAGCAAAGGTCATGGTGGAATTTCCATGCATTCCAACGTTCTTGATAGAATTGTGTTCCAGGAGGGCTTAGATGTAATGATTGTACGTCTTGCCATGATCTAGACGGACTTGGGGCTAGCACTGCAGATGGATTGAGCTGAGACCTCTTCCATAGCTCATGTGAACATCTGAGATTGTTGCAGGTCATGCCATGTTGTAATGGAAACAATAGACCCGATGTCAAATGCTTGAGGGTGTTGGTAGATTTCTCTGCCGTTGGAATATAGCTTTTCAGGCTCACATCAAAGTTATCATAGGCATATGCGGCAAGTAGACTCTGCCCAAGCTTTTGTAGCGTGTGTGTGGATTGTATGGACAGTGATTCAATCACATCATGGATCAAATCAACGGAAATGGAAAGACCCATGTGAGAAACAGTCTCTATGACCTTCTCAGGTGTATGTGTTGAGTGGAGAAAGATTCCGAGCATGCCGGCAAGCCAGTTTGAGCACTGATTCATTGTCTTTTTCATCAGCGATATGATAACAACTTTTCGCTACATAAATGCTGGCCACTGAGTCTCATTTTTATAATCATGTTGAATAACGCACCAATTTTATCATAGAATTTCGCCAAGATGCAAGATGCGCTGCTCTAGATACACATGTGCCTGTAACGCCCTCAATAATCCCCTCAATATCATCAACTTGATTCCAGAATTCTGACTCGGGATGATCATCATCGGGACTACTCACACCTTCCAACTTCTCAGTGTTGGGAAGCTTGACTTTTTGAGCCCGTGCTAGAACAGCATCCAGAAATGCCCATAGTCTCGGGGCATCAAGCTTTATCATTTGGGCAATCTGTTTGATCTCGAAGCTTTTGATCTGTTCTGTTGTCGCATGAAGGGCATTAAATTGCCAGTCTAGCCTGCCAGCACGAGTTCCTGAAGTTCTCGTGTGCATTGCGCATGGACAAGGTCATGCACCCAATTTGAGACCACCAAGGGGGATGCTTTAAGCAGGGCCGACATGATTGAGGGGGCTGCTTCAATCAGTGCACAAATACTTGGATTGGTGCAGTATCGTGGTGAGCACAAGACAGATGACAAGAACTGAGGGAGAGAGACTTTGCCGGTGAAGATATCGAGCATTTGTTGATACTGATCCATCTTGATGACAGAATAATATGCAGATTTAATAAATCCTAAATTATGGTACAACGAATTCCCAATATTTCTTCGAAGTCTGCAGGTCACGAGACATGGCTGTGCAAAGTTTACAGGTGTTTTCTTCCAGCCGCTGTGGAGAGAGAGAGGGGAATAAAGTTCGAGCGGGGCTTGAATATGCCACTATATGTGGCAAGGCCCCTCTCTCTCGAAACAGCGGCTGGGAAGGAGCCTGGTATGTAAGCAAAATAAATCCTAATTACTATCATGTGATCCGCTCATGCAAAATCTCTAAGTCCACATCTATTAGGAATCTATTTACTACCTTACATTAGGTTATGTACTGGTACTGTATGTAGCGCTGTTGGACTCTATAAGGCCCTCGAACCCTGTAGCACTGTCAAATTGTGGTGCTGTGACGTGATGTGACATCTAGTGACACTGTGACATAACTGTAGCTACTGTAACTATTCTATTACCGTATTACTGTATTACCTAGCGAGTTTGTGGTGCCTTGTTATCTTTATGATACTGTCTTACTGCATCAGGTAAAAGTTCCGACTCTCCTTACAACTTGTCACACTAAACGCCGTCTTGCTTAGCAACCATGGAACTTTTGAGAACATTCCTGACTCCCTTGGTGTCACGTCACACAGTTCTATAAGAATCCTGGAGTTGGTGCGTCATTCCACCCACTTTTCCCCACCTGTATGTTACCTGGGTGGTGTCCCCAATGCTCGGAAGCTTGCTTCCTGGCCACTTGGGGCCCTGTGGTTGACTGTCTTCTTATCTCTGTGTTCGTTTCAAGGTCATTTGCAACAATACTTGTCCTTTGTCTGTTGCCTCTTTCATTTGTTGTCTCTTTGTTTCCCTTTCTGGTTATCCCTGTTCCCTTGCCGATTTCTTGACCATCTGTGTGCTGTTGTTTGCTTGCAATGTCAGTTCTTTTTTCATTCTCCATTCCACTAACAAACTTTATTTTGACTATTGCTAGCTAACCTAATGTGCCATCTAGGGAGCTATGGTACTGCGTGGAGCTAGATGAGGTTGTGTCAGTGGTGAGGGGATCATAGTGAGTGGTATGCATAGTGGGCTGATGGTCTCTAATACTAATGCCGGGTACCAGGGCGAACACGGGCGTGCTATCTTGTGTGATTGCATAGTTCGGTGTATGCATGTTAGGTTCAGCATATGATGCAGTTTCGAGGGGGTAGTATGGTGTGTATTCAAGTAAGTCTGTTACGTTCACGCTGCTATAGAATGTTGACTGGTTATAGTCGTGCTCTAGATTGAGCATGTCTGGTGTCAATGTTGGTCCGTGTGGTATGTTGCCAATGTTGTTGCAAGGTATGAACAAAGTTTGATTATGGGAGTGTGGCTAATAATTTCTGTAAGGGCCAGTAGCAGAGACAGGTAATATATGTACGAAGTATTGTGTAGAGCGAATGGAATTGTTTGGAGGAATGTCGTTGGGATGTTCGGGAATTATTGACAGTGAAGGGTTATGTACTGACTTCGCATGGTGCTTTCGTTGTGATGAAGCTATGATCTGTAAGTTTTTCGTTATAGATTATAAATAGTAACTCACCGAGGCGCTGCACAGACCTTGTAGTTCGTGCTGTATGGGTAGATGGGCGATCACGCGAATGAATACCATATTTTGTGTGGACAGCAACACTCTTTGTCATTTGTTCGTTGTATGCATGGCCATGCATAATGCCTCCAAGTATGGTAAGACTAGTACCATTTCTATTGATACTTTGGTGAGCTTGCTCATTTCTGTTTGTTGTTCGAGGAGTAGCTTGCCAAATGTCGGCGGGGATATAGCTCAATGGAAAGTAGAGTGCAGAAAGTGCGAATTTCGCACTCTCTTTATCTTTCAACCAATCTACATATTGTTTAGGCCATTGTTAATGTTCTAAATTGAGTTGTACCTTTCGCCTTTTTATCACTGTGTCTAATAATGTTGAGTGTGAGATTGAAGTTGGGATGTGCATGGAATGATGATATGCTTCGGATAGCAGAGTATACATTTGGTTTGACAGTACCATGGAGTTTCTGCACATTCCGTTCAAAGTGTACAGTGCAGAGTCGGTACATGCGATGGAGATGCTCATATGGGTCAAGATTGCAGAGACGTTCATTGGTTTGGTATTGGCAATGTCTGTCACTATCCTTGCACAATGACACACAAAACAAACCTAAACCTTGTGATATTCAGTAAAATAATTCATTATGTAAAGTTCTTGTACCAAGGGCTTGACCACGATGACCATTGGTGACAACTGATTGGATTCCATGGCCCGTCATGTATTCAAATGTAACCATAACACTGGTGTCTTGCTTTGCAATACCAAAGATACGAGGAAACATGATAAAGTGTGCTTGTGCCGATTCTGAAGTTGTGAAAGCGTGTGCGAGCACAATTGCTACATAAGCAGTGAGATCAGTATTAACAATCTATAAAGTCTTATACTGTGTATATTCATCGTCCCATGTTTCAATTTCAAACTCCTCCCATTTGCCACTAACCCACTTGAATGACATATCAATTGAAAGCCGATGTGCATGCACAAGCTGATGAGACATAGCAGGAGACATGCAAACTATAAGCTGAAAGGAGCCTCCATTTATTTCATATGTCTCTGTGCAGCGCACATAACAATCCTCAGAATTTGACATTTCATTGGCCAATTGGACCACAGCTAGAAATGTTTAGTCAATACATGATGGTGTAAATGCACATATTTTACCCTCGAAATCAGTCCCATGTGGGAATCTTTCATGCTGAACGGTATTGATGATGTGCCGGAGGTGATTGAGGTTTGCTAGTGATGGATGAAGGTCAGAGAGGCTCAGAGATTCACTGTGGTCCCAGCCGAGCATGTTTCGGAGGCCATTCATAGATCCCATATCGAGCAGAATACGTCGTGGGGTTGCGTCAGCAAGCCACCAGTCCATGTTGTATAATAGCGTACGGAGAACTGCAACAAGTGGATGCAGCATCTTAACTGGAGCTGGTGGTGCATGTGAATGTGGGCCAGTACACACCACCATGACATATGGAAATGCCCACACGTCATGCAGCGTGTATATGTTGATTTGCATTTGTTATTGAACGGAACGAGTGTTCCTTGAGTGAGTCTGCCATCCGAAAACCGATGCCAATAAGCCTGAGGTTTGTCAGATCAGCAGAAAACAATGATATATATACTTACAACAAAGTTGCGTCTGAGCGGAGCGGGATGTAGCAAATGTGCATGGCACACACGGTCCATAACCTTGCTCCATAGCCGTGATCTCATGCCTTTCTATCACAGTGATGTCGTTTTCCAAAAGCACATGCAGATATTCAACATCATACTCTTGCAGATCATTCAAGATCAGATGGGCACGGTTAGCCCGGGTGCGGTACTGGCAACTGCTTGAAAAGTCAGGTTTGCGGTCATATTAGTTGAGAGAGACATGCACCGTACGATGTACTTGTGATGCAGGTATTCTACGATCAAGGTACCATTGCATTTTCCATTGTCACTGTTGAGGCACTTTTGTCTACTCTGGCGAACATGTTCGAGAAGCACCAAAGCACCTGGAGAAGGCGCATTGGTTTCTGCATTGTCATCCTCTGACTCTGCATCCTCGGCACAGGCATGTACTGTTGCATACTCAGACATTGTGCTGAAGGAGCATCCATGCTCGCTCAGCGAACAATAAAGTGCCAATGTCTTTGTGAAGACCTCCTTGCGGGGTGTTTCGCTTGAAAATGAACGTTGTGGAAGGAATAATCCTACTTCCTCTCGACACATGTATGTGTGTATGGTAGCCTGGCTAGTAGTGGACACTGCAGAGCAGACTTTGAGACCTTGACCTAAAAAAACTGTGCATTAGTATTAATGAACGTTGCGTAGCAGAAACTTACAGGATGTTTTGAGGTGATGGCATGAAACCGGTTCATCATGTTCATCCAGAAGTAGGCTGCAATTGACCTTGTCGCATCCACCGTGCGCGTCACCCAATGAGTACTAGAAGCTTGACTTTGGGTGCTTGAAGTTGTCGGGGTTGATAGAAAAGACATGTGCGACAGATAAAGGATTGGCGGCACCTGTTTGGGCGTTTGTTACTGCGTTACCTGGGAGAAGTGTTGTTAGTTGAAATGTCAACAATGTAGCATTACTCACCAGTTTCAGGATACTCTATGATGGCGCCGCATGGGTGGTAAACAATACAATTGACCCACATCTTGTGGTTGATGCGGTTTCGCCGATTCTGCACGTCCTTTGAGGAGAACTCACAAGCATGCGGAGGTTTGTAATGAGAGGCAATGATAGTCGGTGAGGGTTCGCAAATCAGGGTGAAGTAAGAGGATTCCAGTGAGGAGCGGGATGGAGCGTGGGACCCAACAGAGACTTCAGAGAGTGAATCAGTCTCATGCAGCGAGAGGCTAGCCCCCTGAACTGCATGTGTGTCGTACCCAGTGGCACGCGAGTAATCCAGGGGGTGCATAAGGGAGTGGTAACTTAAGGTTGATCTTGTCCATGGCATTGCCTTTATATGCAGAGGGGGAGCGACAGACATGAGTGCATTATCAGGCTGCACCATGTGCTGAGACTTGGTGGTCCAAGCATGGGACTTCCAGATTTGGAATGTGTCTTTACCCACCTTCACACCAAGTTTAGTCATTGGGCTACCGTGTTGTCAAAGGTATTACATCCTGATCACGACATAACATGGACATGACATCTCCCCGGCATCTACCCCTGCCCTCTCAACCTCATCCTCTATAACCAGTTCCTCAGAGGATACCGTACTTCATGAGTCTGATGATAACCACACAAGCCTCACATATCCTTGCACCCAACCTACCTCCAAACAAGTTTTTACCACCATTCACACTGAGTTTGGTCATTGCGCTGACGAGAGCTTTTGTTGTGTCTCGCAACACAATCCCAACAAACCTGTTACGGAGCACGAAATAGAAGAACCCCTGTATTACATCCTGATCATGACATACATCAGCTACCTCATGCTCATTGTTTCCGGTCATCTCCATGATTTCTTTGGATAGCATTGCGCCAAGGAGTGTTTCACGCATCTCATGCTTTATAACATATGTTCCACTGCAGCATCCTGTTTCGCTTTTCTAACTCATGTCTCATAGGGTTATGTGCCCCTTAACTCAGATTTCAATTCATTCTACACCCGTCGACTCAAGCATTGAAACGACTTCAAACCAACAAAGTCATAAACGTCAAGAGGTGGCAACCTTTGCCAAGAAAAGAGGAAATCATAAGGAGGTTCGAAGGAGAACTCCAAGTGAACTTGACTGGGGACATCCCAGGCAAGCCCTTGGCCTTTATATACTATCCATACTGTATGTACATGTTGTGACCTAATCTACCGATGAGTCACTAATATGGAATACCCTAAATCCTAGAGATAAGGTGCATAGCCATGCACAGCACAGAAATGAGAAACATGAGTGAAACACATGTAAGGCTGTGAACACAGCCAAGATAAGAAACATGAGGCACACACGAGGTGTGGCAGAATGGAAGAGACGGAAATTAAAAGATGAAACATGTTTGAAGTAAATGAATATGAGTCATAGATTGGATCGGGTATGTGTCAGCACTTAAGGCACAGCCTGGCTGTAACACATATCAAGTCAGCACTTACTGCATGGCATGGCTGTGACCCTTGATAAGATCCTGTCATGATAAGATAA
>JBBPUG010000983.1:0-13229 GCA_038094535.1 Tubosaeta aff. alveolata | reverse complement strand
TGGACACAGCCACTTGACATGACTAAGTAAGCTTAAGTAACGTTGACATTTCCAGATATAGTCAATAAGTACATAATTGTAAACAAATAAAGTGTTAACGGCAGCAGTCCGTTTGTGCGCGTGATCGCGTGGACCCTCGTTTTGTGCGCGCTACCTGTTCTTTTGTGCGCATGGCCACTCGTTTTGTGCGCGGTAACTCGTTTTGTGCGCGCAGTCACTCATTTTGTGTGCGCAGTCCCTCATTTTGTGCGTGCTACCCTCATTTGTGCGCGTTTGAATTTCTATCCATTTGGACCTCCATATAGCGCGATGATACAAAAGAACACACCTTCATCTTTGTCGCCATTGGAAGATCAAAATAAGACTGCATCACCACACGAACGTTATCCAGGCATGACTGAGGGATGCCGTGGTTTCGAACTGGAAAACGTCTGATAAAGCGCGCCCGTCGGTCTCCATGAACTTTGCGGCATACCATAGAAAAACCCGATGTTCATACACGCATCTCGGATCTCATTCGCTGTAGCCAACCATCCTTCCGGCGTTCCACACTTGCTCAGGTCTCTGTGAATTTGATGACAAACATACAACGCTTATCAGAAGTATCCACTAAATCGGACGCACACGATTGGGATACTCGTGAATGCACCCTCCACGGTAGTTGCAGCATCCGCCAAAGACATTGATCAATGGTCAATAATGAACGTCGACTCAAACGAGGTAGGGCAATTTCGCTGTTCGAAACACTTCCAGCGCCGGCTGAACCGAACTTGCAGGAGGCTGTGAAGACCATTCTATTTGGAGTCCGTCCGTTGCGGACACAGGCGATCTATTTGTACTGCGGCTCTCACATAAAATGATGGAGTCGTTTATCGACAGTCCTTCAACATGGCATCATCTCTTACACACTGGCAATGGCTCAGCCAGCAACAGATAATCAAGGTACGTTTCACGGCCCAAACGTTCAAGAATTCTCACCTTATGCTGGAGTCCCTCTGATAGTATTGTAGAGGTACAGTGAGATCATCCCTGGGCTTTACACCACATTCATTCTTGTATGCGTTGCAAGTTGCTCCAATGTCGATATGGGTATGCACAACTTCTTGTCAGTACACTCGAGGCTCTAATTTGATGCAGGTCTTTGATTACTTCCTTACTCTGGATGAAGAGGTGTGCAAAATAACAATTTGTCGACGCACAAATTATGTCGCCCTTACGCTCTGTCACAGGTATGCTTGTTAACGGGCAAGGGAAAATGGGGTATCACACACGTATTGTATATCCCAGCTCGCTTCTTTCCGTTGTTGGGCTCTTTCTGCGGGACTTACAGTGTGTTGATCTCTACTGTTCCTGAAAGCCAATGTTTTTGACACAGCCCTAGATGCACTGGTAACGACGGTCTCACTGAAGAAGGTGAGGTAACTTCTACATTATGATCGCATATGTTCACGCATGGCAGTGCGTTGCTCTATACAGGGCTGCTGGAGGTAAGTACAATATATCTTGAAACAAGGGTGATACCAAAGAACGGCTGCCTCCAGGCTTCTTGTATTTTGACATGCTTGCCGCAGAGGGTATGCTGGGCCCCCGATACAGTGACTAAAGCGTGTTCTGATGGCCCTACCACAGGACTACTCTTGATCCGAGTTATTGCATTGTGGAACCATGACCGACGGGTTCGCCGGGCTCTCATTGTCGTTTACTGTGTGAGTCACCACTGTTACTTGGAAGTCAACATGTAAACCGCAAATTCTCCAGATCGTCGCCATCGTGATGTTAGTCTGCGTCAGCATAATGGATTCTTTCAAGTTCAATGCCGTTTGCAACCAGACATCCTCATCGCACGCGACTCCTTTTGATACGGCTCTTAGTCGAGTCACGCTTGGAATGTTTTCGAGTGCTGCGTTCTTCGAACTTGGTGTGTTCTGAGGGGTTAGCCTATAGTCACCACTCATCTGAGATCGTCAGTTGTACTCGCCTTTACCATCCTTCAGGCATACAGGTGGCGGCACTCGGGGTTCCGGATCAGAGGCAGAATTTTGTCTGCCGTCGTGCAGGGAAATTTGGTGTATACGCTGGCAATCTTCCGTGCGTGATCTCCTTGAGCGTTCCTCAAAGATGCGAATATGGACACAACAGTGACTTCGATTGTCAATATCGCCTTTTTTTCACTGCCGGTCAGTCGGATGCTTTTTGATCCCTGCGCTTCCCGTATATATCTACTGACACGATGATTCAACATTGCAGCTCGATGATGGTTGGAATGGAATTCTTATAAAGTAAGCCCAAACGTGTCAGTTTTGGTCACCAAAGGATCACGTTGAGATGCCGTAAACAATTTTCAAGCAGTATTGCACGGGGTCATCGCATCACGCATCCTCTTTAATTTACGAGATACGGTCAACGACAGGATAGACGATATGACGGTTCCGATGACTCGCCTCCGATTTGCTGCCACACCAAGTACATCGCAAGACATGGAGTTCTCGTAGTGTTTGTTCTGGAAGTTTCCTTACCTTGCGGGTGTACGTACAACATGCCAACGTTCTGATATACCAATGGAGCCTATTCAAACGAATCAGATGGGTCATCTTTTTCGACGTGATCTAGAAATAGAGCGGATGTTTCAAGATCAGATACTTTTGGCCAGGATCGTTTGCCATGCAGCCTATAATGCCATTACTAGCTATGTTATAGGACTAATGCACTCTCCCCACCCAATGCTTACACCATCTTCAACGCTCTCGATAAACACGCCAGAGTACGTCAAAGCCTCTTTGTCGCCCTCCTGGGTTCCATGGTGGACGACATCAGCCTGTTCTGAAGGCGGTCCAAAAGGGTCCACGAGTGGCAACTACATAATGTTACATGTTCAACACGAGCGCCGTCGATGAGGAAGCGAACTACGGAGCTGTGAAACCATCACACTCACCTTGAGGACCCCGAAATGATAGTCGCCCTGACCCACCACACCAGCCGGCGCACCCGAGTTGTCTTCGACACCAGTCACGGCTTTGAGCGGAGCAGCATTCCTAGAATACAGCACCCCTAGCGTGAGATGGGTCCAGTCCACTTGAATGGCAAAGTTATGCCAGTCGCCAGAAGTGAACGGCGTCTGGAACAGACGATCGAGCGCGTGGTTCATCACTTTGAGGTAGTGGGCTTCGGGCGTCGGTAATGGCCCCGTAGGATCAGTGAAAGGGGATCCTGCAAAACGGAAAAGGAAAGGAATCCAAGTGAGTTCCAGAGACTTCGGGGGACTTACCAAGCTGGATCTCGAATATGTGGCTCCCATCGTTGGGTTCGATCCACACGAGCTGATACTCGTGGCTCATGTTCAAGGGAAGTTGGTCGTCCGCACGAACAGACACATGGAACACGGTCGTGCCTACATCGGCGATAGTGTTGAGAATCGTGTGGTTGCCGTACGCCTGGGCAATGAGCTCAGTACGGCGGAATCCGTACTGTGGTCTGGGCGGGTTTCCACCGGGAACAAAGACAGAGGTGTTATCAATGGAAATCGTCACCGGTTGTTCGATGGGGTAGGAAAGGTCTGAGAGTGGGGTCGACGGATCGAAATACGCATTCCATAACGGAGTGTGATCTAGAGTGTGTCCGAGGAGTGTGGTGTACTACGTCACCGGAGTCAGGAAACCTGATAAAGCCAAGTACGACCTACGTATGTCGCATTCTCAGTGCTCCCCTTGACGACTCTTACAATAGAACCGAAAATGAGATATTATAAGAGGAATGGCATGAACTCACGATAGGTACGGACCGGCAGAGCTGTTGAGATCATCGCCTGTATAATTGTAAGACGCACGACCGTCATAAATGATCGGAGTCGCTATAGTTGTGCCACCTGCGAGGCCGAGAACCAAGAGAAACAACATGGTACGCAAAGCCATAACTTACAGCTTCATATATCTGCCGCTGGAAAAAATACCACTGCGAAGCGTTTTACTTCCAAACGAAGAATCTGCTGAAAGCTATGGAAACCTGAGCTAAAGAGCCATGGGCCGAATCGTGCCGAAGAGAAGTTGCATTCGCGTGACCTCGACCGGACACTCTGGACACCTTCGTCCTACTGCTGGCTTTGCACCCGGCTACGCTCACCGACACCTGCCTTGCACCAAAACCCTGTGCCAAACTTTGCCAAGACCACTTGGTTTCCATCCCAAAATCACAGTCGTTGCCCTTCGGTACATCAACTTCGAGTCATGGCAGGAAACCATGCATCATGAGGCACTCTGATCCGATGTTTACCTGCAAGTATAGTCGAACCTACACACTATGGTACATATTCTTGAGTCGCTTCTGCACATAATCTCCAGCCGTAATGGGGTCGTATTTCGCGGGCCGATCTGCAGATACACAACTTGCTATCGGCTGTCAAGATGTAAAATGTCTTCATGACACTACCTGCGGTATGACTGGGAGTGTTACCCACCTCAATGTTCACGTGATAATCAGTACCGAAAAACAGAGGGATAGAATACCGTTCCTTGCCGCTCTTGTTAATGGCCCGGTGGACGGTCGACTTGAACACATCATGTGTTGGACAAAAAGTTTCGTACCCATTACATGTCCCAAACGAGCAATGCTCACTTGTCCACATTCCAAGCTGGTCACCAATGCTGACATGGAGTAAATAAACGCTGACAACGATCGAAATCTCAACCCACTTGATAACCAACGTATCCTCGATAGCAGGTGCGTCGATCCACCGTCCCACCGAGTTCTTGATCTGCAGGGCCTGGATTCCAGGTTGTTGCCAGAGAATAGTGAAACACTAAAAAAAAGAGATATCAAGTCAATCTTCAACACTACACGTTCGCGTTCTGACCTCGAAGCTACGAAGTAAGTGAGAAAGGGACAAAGGAGGAAGTGAGCAGAATGCAGTACTCGGTGTGGGCACCCAGACCGGGGGTATTGTCATCAATTTCGGGATGTCCGGTCTGCGTCGGATAATGTAGCACCCTCATAATTGCAGCAGCATGTCGAGTCTGGTATCATCTAAGGAACTGGGCATGAAAACAAGAGGGAGGGACAAATCCTACTTTTTCATCGAAAAATGTCTCGGGAAGTCCGAGAGCCAGGGCAAAGAGTGGGAACAACTTTTTCCCGACGTTCAGTGCTGCATGGCTAGAACAAAAGCACAAGATACACGAGCCAGCTGATTGGGGTGAATCTCACGTACTAGTATGCAAGGCAGGCTCCTCTGAATTCGGGATGATCATCTGAAGGCCACACGTTTGCACCCGCCATTGCACCATCATTTTCCCGCATCTTGTCATCTTTCGCTTCGGTGTCTTCCCATCCGAGTTCAAAGCCCTCGTGAAAGTCACCTTTGCGGTTGTTAGATGGGTCAATGTTTGAGTCGAGGGGTGGGGCGTATCCTTTGAAATTGGCGACGGCCTTGTGGTATAACTTCGTGAAAAAATGACTCAGAAATGTTGGCTAGAGTGATGATATAAAGAGCACACCTTCATCTTTGTCGCCATTGGAAGATTGAAATAAGACTGCATCACCGCACAGACGTTATCCAGGCACGATTGAGAGATGCCATGGTTTTGAACTAGGGGATGTCCGATAAGGCGTGCCCGTCAAGTCGTGGATGACAATGAATGCATACTGTAGAAAAACCCGACTTTCATACACGCATCTCGGGTCTCATTCGCTGTAGCCATCCGTCCTTCCGGCGTTCCACACTTGCTCAGGTCTCTATGAATTTGATGACAAACATACAACGCTTGCCAGAAGTATGAACTTATCAGACTCACATGATTGGGATACTGGTGAATGCACCATCCACGGTGGCTGCAGTGTGTGCCAAGGACATCAATCCGTCTTCAGTGAATGTCGACCCGAACAAGGGCTATTCGAAGTGCTTCTGGCGTTGGCGCGCTAGCACAGCCTCCTCAAACTCCGAGCTTGGAGAGGCCTTGGCTAGGCCGCTGTTTGGCCGAGAATGGGAGATTTTGAGGACTTGGCGGACGTCTCAGAGGAGGCTGTGAAAAGCCATTAGTCCGAGTATCGTGTGCGGGCAAGCTGTTTGCACTGCGGCTCTCACAGAATGCAGCCTCACCTGAAGTTTTAATTACCAGACTACCTCTGGCATGGCAGGCGCATTCAAGCCGAGAAAACTACAGTTCGGTCTCCGCTTCGACACCTCAGAATCACTGAAACCAGGCCACCAATCTTTATGATCTCGAATTATCACTCTTACAATTAGTCCTCAATAAACGAATAATGGGAGTTGGAAAGAGAGAACGTGTTCACAGCCCAACACTGGATACAGTACTGGGCCTGTTTCAAACTCTGCCCGTCCTTGCAAAGTCGCTCATGGGATTACAGCAGGGTTAATGGACTTTGGCAGGATATGTGCTACTAGTATCCTGCCCAAATCCATTGACCCTGCCAAGATCATAAACTCGAGTCTTACCACAGCCAATTTACTCTCAAGTGTAATATCATATCTATGCAAACACACGTACGATCAAAGTCCGGGGTATCGTTGGAAGGGGTACGGCGACTGAGACACGCCCTGGGTAGCAAGCAGGGGAACCCGGAAGGCGTGCGGGTGATGGTTCGACCTCAGGACTACGCTAGACAGCCGACGACTACCTATGACGCCAGGACCCGTACTCGCCCTCGCCCTCCAAAGCCCAACTACCTCATCGTGAGCATGGCTCATCAATATTCCGTTTGCTCCCTGCACAACATCTGCCAGCTTCATGGAAGGCTAGCATACACAGCATCTTTACATGGAATTCTTGGGTTAACTATGTCAGGCTGGTACCTTGCGGCGTGCGTCCTATACTGAGCCTTCTCGTCACAATTCATATACTGTCGCTTACCACTGCTGACACCCTCCCAGGGCATTTCTAGCCCGTGGTTCTACAAGTTAATGGCAAGAACATTCAGTATTATTGAATCAATGTTCTTGATCAACGCACTGTCAACTATTGTCAGTTGCATGGGCAATGTATGATTTTAACACTTGCCAGGAGAACCATCATGGGACCGGGCGGCAGCCCGATCAATATCAGAGTCAATCGTGTAGTTTTCTTCATTAACACCCTCTCCAAAGGGCAGGTATTGCAACTTATTCAACCGTAAAAATTGATGTCACCAGAACAACCTTGAACTCACTGTCAATGACTGTCAGATGCATGGACAGTATCAACATCAATTTTTACACGCACCTTGGCTCTGGGGATGGGCCTGACCGACAGCATCACCTGTCAGCGATGGTGACTGGTAGCCAGGGTTGCCAACACGTGAATGAGACTAAAGATAAAGCAATCTGGGTCACCAAGGAAACACCTGAATAAGCTCACTATATGTGATTGTCAGTTGCATCGAAATTTTCATCCGCGAACGTATCCCTTACCAGAGTCACTGTCAGCCGAATAATCGCCCAGCTGGCTCGGGCGCCGACTGCTAACCACAGAAGCTGACTTAACCGAGTGGGTTTTACCACCCGTGCTGGAAGAAGTGGTGGAAGAAGTATCAGAGTTGTGTAGAATTAGATACGACATATGCCTCACCTGCAACAACCCCCACGTTTGCTGAACCTCACGCTCTTCTCGTGGCTATCCACAAGTTAATCATAAACTGTCGCAGCCAAGGCGTCCACTGGTCAAATGGATCTCACTTATTTTCGACGTCATTCTGGAGTTGCTCTGGTGTACCCAGTTGCCTAATACGTGCGATGAACACTCATTAGCAAAGGGTAGTATCTAACATTGGTCTGACACAGACTGGGGTTCTGCGAGGGACGAAACAGCCCGAGAGATAGCCGTCCGGGTGGGTGCGAGTGTGGGTGCAGAGATGACAAAGGAGACAACACTCAACATTATGACTATGAAGAAAACAGAATGGTAATGCATCGCGGTGGGTGGTAAATGGGAAAGAGGATAGCTGGCCGTCAACGGCTGATGAGCTCCAGAATAGAGAAAAGGCTGACAAAAAGTAGAGGGAGTACGTTAATATGAAACGAGTGCATGTACTTACTAGCCAGTACCGGTGAGTGAAAGGCAAGAAAGCCGGGACTTTATACCATACTAATGCTCAAACCTTGGTGTACACTTGGCACCATGGCTATGAAACATCTTCACGTTTTCAGTGCTCCGGAAACACGACCAGAAACATGATAACATCCGGCATAGTGAATTTCGGTGTTCTCAGAACTTGTTTGATCGTTTGGTCGCAAAGTTCCTCTTGATCCGACTCCACCGTTAAAGTCCGCACCAGCAAATTTGATAGTATGTTAGGGGTACTTAGATGATGCCGCTTAAAAAGCCAGAGGAGGTACTACAGTGTGAGTGTGCCAGAGACTCGTAAAATGCAGTGCTTAAATCATACCTGACCACCAACTCGTGTCACTCTTGAGCTTGAAGCTCTATAAGTGCTTGTCGTCTGTATGATGGGAGATTGACAGCGTACTTACTACATACTGGATCGCGCCAGCTCATGTCCAAATAAAGAATATGCTAAAATCAGACGGGATCGTCTGGTATCTGCTAGTCTGGTGACCAGCCCACTATGAGGTCACCAGACCGGGTACCAGCATGGCCGCGGAAGTTAGTCACGAAGTAGTCTTCAAACTGTCTCAGCAGAACATCACAAATCAAACTTCTGAGGATCAACAAGACAGTGGAACAAGTTATTTGAAACTCCGTAGCTACAATTTGGCGGCGTTTCGGTGTCGGTCTGTTGATCATTCTACTTGACAATGTGCGCGGCTTCCAAAGCTCAGTCAAGACGTTTTTCAAAAGAAAGGCCTTGTCGTTACTCATGTCAAGCAATCTCATTTCACGACGAAAATACTATCTGTCACATTGAGCAAGCAAACGATGCTTAGGAATATCCGGAGAAGGCCCACACTGAGCACTGTGCGCTCTACCACTCGGACATATGATGAAAAAGCGACGCGGGAGGTAGAAATTTATTTAGCGTGGTGACAATGTTCACCCTCAACATCCCTCTACGAATGGAAAGAAAGAGAACGTCAGTGAGCTTCAATCATCTTCCACACAGGTGTCAACTCACGAGCCCCTTGCAGCACAAAGGAATTGGTGCATACTCTGGACACAAACCATCCCACCAGTTGGGGGTCTGGCATGAAATCCCGTGGGGAGGCTGAATTTGACAAAGTCACCTCTATAGTGAGCTCGCGTAGACACTTGTCCATGGGGTAACACTCACAGCATATTCTCTGCAACAGTACACGTATTCCCTGTCAGAGTCACATCTGTACCCATGAACCTCAGGGGTTTCCGCCGCCGCGACCACAGCAAAAGAAACGGCGACAAAGGCAAAAAGAGCAGAGAGGCGGTTAAACATCGTCGACGGTCGAGTGGACTGTTTTCAAGGACGAGGAAGTAATAGCTTGAATCGTGCTTTTATCTGTCAATGGCCCAGGGCGAGATGGTGGTTATTTGCGTGCGGCCACATACGAAGAGGATACGTAAGTACCTCACTTTCGCCAGGTTCAGTGATTTGGGTGACACACTTTCGATCCAGGCCTTTGGCATTTGTGCGGACTCGAGGCTAACCGAAGAATGAAGCTCAGCGCTTAGCCGTGATTATTCTTGACGGACTTACTCGCGTACCTCGAATACTGGAAATCGAACCATGCCTGAGCCAATAAAACCAACGACAGTCCGTATTGATGGGCAGGATGCAGCATACAATACCTCCTCATTTCTCGCTGAGTGTTCATTGATCTGATACAAAACAGGCACAGTGTCTCGTTTGCTTGTTCCTGGCGTTCTGCCGAGGAAGAGCAATGGATAAATGAATGGGGCCGTGACAAAAATGATCATTGAACGCAGAGCATCACGGTATAATGTGCACGAAGTCCGCTTCATCTAATTCAATGTTTGCTTAGTGATTTGTAGCAAGGCAATCGGACTCCGGAGTCACCAGTAGAGGCGGGAAACAGGTCACGTCCTGGCAGGGAATTCTGGAACGTCTTTCCCTGAATACCAGGACGGCCCGGCACGAGCCTCGTGGTGATAGTGAGACCACTGCCGACGTCAATCGGTTCAGACGTCAATCGCTATAAACCCCATGAACATGGAAAAAGGCGGGGTAGAATAGTTTATCAGCGAGCGTCGAGATATCGAACTAATGAACGAAGAGGGTTGCCAGCTCCAGTCGAGTACTACGTTCCAAACCAAAAAAGGAGAGATTCGGGCTGTGCTCTAACTAAGTCACGGCTCAAGCGCTCACACGAGGTCACGCCTTCGCGCCACTCCAACTCCAATATTCCTCGCCTTATCACCCCCACGCGCACCGCGACACGCCGGTACATGTCCATGTTCTCCGAATTGGTGTGAGCAACATCGCCCTGCACCGGGTGGCATAGCTGTGCAAGGATCTGCTTCTCTGTCAGTGATACAGATGAAGCCGGGGGGACACCATATCTAGCGTGACAGCAAGTGGGGGTGTGGATGCAGTGGGCCATCCGCAGAACGACCGATCAAGGCCTATTGCACGACTGTAGACGCGGATCAGCTAGAAAGGGTAGTCTGGTGACCAGCCCGCTATGAGGTCACCAGACTATAGAAAGGGTCGGCGACTCCCCCAGGACTGTTGTGCGCACCCCGTCCCGATTCTCCCCCGTGGGCATCCCAACCATGCTCCCTGCTAGATGTCTGTCCATGAGAAAGTTAATCTAGGGATGGGCGAGGTACAGCATCTCCAATTGAGAGAGGACTTTGCCGGTTCTGATCTCCACCCCACCAAGCACTCACAGGTGCGAAACATCCGTTCGGGACTATTTCCGTGAGAGAGACGCGCCCGAGTTTAAATATGATACATGATAGCCTCAGCCGTTCTCCCTGGCATAAACGACTGCACCAAGCAATGCGCTGAGTTTGTCGTACAGCGCGGTAGTCGGGTTAAGGAGGTACGGAAGCAGACCACCAGCAATTGATGCTTCTGTCTCAGTTCCAGCGCTCGGACTGCTGGCGGAATGTGTGATTAGTCGATGTCCAGCTAGATAGAGCTTGGCGTCGATGATCATACGAGCTTGTACCAGTCCGCAAACCAGTCCGCACACCACTGAATATTGATTCGCAATCTACCCTGTCTTATTTGCTTCCTAAACTGGATTGACGTCCCCGTTGACTTCTGTCCTCGTGCATTTGGATTATGTCCTGCAGATAAGATACCATGGTACTAGTCTCGCCGTTTTATGCAATCACGTGGGTTGCCACGCCTATGTGGACTGAACAATTTTGGGTCGCTGATCAAGAGGTCTGATCTAGTACAGTAATTACTCACCTTGCAACGGTTCACACAGGTTTCATCTTATATCGACACCGGCTAACGTCATGTTCAAACAAAAGACCGATCGATTCGAATTTCAAGCAACATGAGAAAAGTATCACCTTCCCGACCGCGTCCTTGATTTATCTTTGCATCGGAACACGCCTTAGCCAGATGCAACGAGTCCGTTAACAGAGGGTGCCATGCAGGCCTTGACGAGGGACTGATCGCTCCAAGTTCCACCACCTAATGTTGGGGTCTCGCTCAGTACATACGACGTCGCAAAGTTACCCGCTGCCCAGCCAGTATATCCCAGGATGACTGCAGATGGATTCGAAAAGACGTCAGTCAACATGTACCAGACGGCGGGACGAACGCCGCACCGTCCGAGTTCTCCGCCAGAAACTGGATTTGCTGGCACATATATTCCTCGCACGAGGCGGTATTACCTCCACCCGTCTCCGTGTTGAGTGCCTGGCGTCCGTTGCAACGCAGCCATTCTGCAAGCGGTCCCCATGCATCATCAATGTGATTTGTGACGCACGTGGAACTTGTTCCGCTAAAAAGAGTCCGACGGAAGTTAGTGTGCTGTGACACAACGCGGCGGGCAAGAGGCTCACGAGCTATCAGAGTCAAGGTACATGTGCACATCAAAAACTAGGTTGTCATGGCTCCCATCTGGGTTGACAATGGACATGAGTGCCTCTGCGGAACCGCCAGAGACCAAGGTCTGCGCAGAGGTCCAATGATCGCCGGGGAGGAGGATAGTCTGCGTGTTGGCTCCAGCCTTACGGATGGCGGTAACGGCAGCCTTGAAACTGGATTAGCACGACGTTTAAGACGGCAAATAAAGGATTTCTGTTACCTGAACCGTCTCAGCCCATAACGTGAGCTATCGAAAAGAAGAGAAAAACGGACTCGATCATTAAAGTAGAGTGAGATGCTCCAGCACGCTTACACTGGGGATATCGTGGGGCTCATTCATTCTGATTGTCTATCAGCGATATAAAATCCTAGTTGAGGAGTCAATCACTCACATTCCAAAGACAACTTTAGCTTCGTTGGCATAGTGGCTCGCCAAGGAGCTCCAGAGAGAAGCAAAGACTTCGTTAGAGGGACCACCCTGACCAATGAACTGGAGTGGCTCTATGTCGGTAATGGATCCGCGATACATGAATGACACGTACTCCACCATCCCACCTGGCATAATTATGGATATCGATAATGCAATGGGCACCAGTACCCAAGCATGCCTGAACCAACGTATCATACTCTGAAAAATAGGCTTGATTAAGGGTGCCGGTAGCAACGTTGCCCGTCAAAAATTGCCACCCGACGGGGAGACGGAACATGTTGTACTTGTCGTCGTTCACAAAGTGAGTCATCTGACCCGGGCCATCGGCACCATAGTATTTGGTCAATGGTGGCCACGCAGAGCTTGCGGAGCCTGATCGGTTGCCTTTCAACTCGACGGTCTTGAAAAAAGAAATAAACCTACCATCGCCGTTGGTGTCCATACCAAAATCTAGCGAAACGGTAAACAGACCGCAGTCGTGAGTGAAGCAAAGGTCTCACCGAACCCAGCAATGTTTACACCGGCGAATTTCAATTTTCCCGCGGACGCAGGAGGGGTCGCACAGCCATTTGTTGGGGTTGGGCTGGGACTGGGACTGGGACTGGGACTGGGAGTTCTAGTCGGGTTGGAAGTGGGAGGTACAGTTGGGTTAGCAATCGCGGTCGGGCTAGCGGTCGCAGTTGGACTAGCAGTCGCAGTTGGGCTAGCAGTCGCGGTTGGACTAGCACTCGGAGTCGTGTTTGCACAGCTAGGAGTTTCGATACACTGGTAATACCCTGCCAAGTGCGTTTTCCGAGTAAACGTGCAGACCAAGGACACCAATACGGTGGTGACGACTCACAGGGGTTCTGCACGACGCAGTGGGCACCGC
>JBBPUG010000982.1:0-13232 GCA_038094535.1 Tubosaeta aff. alveolata | reverse complement strand
AACTCATCATAGGCCACAAAGCGAGTGCCAGCCTTCTGTTGAACAAAGAGCGACTTGAGAGCGGTCCAGGCCTTGACTGGGTCGTCCTGGTGCTCCCTGATGTGGACCCTCTGCTCAGGAATGATGTGGAGCATGAGCTCACCAGCAGCCTTGTCCTGCTTCACATCCCAGGCCTCTTGCTCCGCTCCAGCTGTAGCAGGACGAACCTCCTGTTAAGAGCTGAGGATTGAGGAAGCGGACTAGCCACTTGTTGGGTCGACTCAAGGGGCTTCTGGGAGCTAGGACTGATGTCCAGTGAGTAACCAAGGTATATTAACAAAGGAATAAGGAAGTACAGACCTGATGTCCACAGTGAGTAACCAAGGAGGGAACCACAGTGGACAACAGGCTCTATGTGTGCTTCAAGTAAATACTGGTAAACAGATCAGCCACAATGCTGAATAAGCGTAAGGTAGGAGCTCTGCAACTGCACAGAGCGATGAACAAGTCAGAATGAGCTGGGGAAAGTTGGGTATAGGCATAATGAAGATGGGGAATTGAATGGTGACAACTAGGAAGCGAAATGAGAAGCAGTAAGCCATCAATGAACAATATGAGTGCGAAATCACCAAATATAACACCACCTCTATCTCCTCCAGATCATTGTCTCTTTTGCAAGGGATGTTCTTTGGGCAAACAACATCTAGCACCTCATCCAGAATCTTGTTCTTGTGCACCTGCTGTTCTTGCACTTGTGCACACCAATCTTCTGGAAATGCTGATTTAATCTCGAAATCACAACAAATAGGTTATCACTTTCCTGGATGATTATAGCTTTTATGCTTGTCTTGCTTTTCTGAATCACAAATCAGATGCTTTTGATGCATTCAAATCTTATCTGGCTATGGCCAAATGGTCTACTGGTTCTTCTTTTCTTGTTCTGCATTTGGACTGAGGAGGGGAATTCACTGGGACACAGTTCCAATTGTTCCTCACTTCGAGAGGCATTCAATATCAGTTGACAGCTGCCAGAGAACCACAGTAGAATGGATGTGCGGAAAGATTTAACCCCACTATCTTGAAGAAAACCAATGCCATAATGCATCATGCATGCCTTCCGAAGGTATTTTGGCAGGATGCAATGGAAGCAGCAGTGTATACCTACAATCATCAATCCATCTGAAGGTTGAACTGGGCAACCCCTATTTCAAGATAAGATCCTCATATAGAGAAACCAGATATTTCATCATTTCAGGTCTTTAGCTGTTGTGCTTACATCTTCATTCATAAAGAAGACCTGAAAGACAAACTTTCCCCTAAAGCCAAAGAAATGATCTTTATTGGTTATCCAATAGAAACAAAGGGTTACAAATTCTATGATGTTCAAGATAAATATTGTTATCACAAGTAGTGCCACTTTCAATGAATTCTCCTTCCCCAAATATTCTAAAGGGTATAGCAAACCTGACCTGATACAAATTCTAAATGATGACAATAATGACTTGGAATATGAAAACAATGGAAAGGATGCCTCTGAGAATGCTCAAGCTCCTATTCCAGAAGTCTATGGACCGGATTTTCAGTTCAATCCTATTATTCCAGATCTGCCACCCAATCAAGATCCACATCCAGAGCAGTTATCAGATGATCCTCCTAATCCATCATCAAGAGCATCTACTCCTCCTATTCCTGAACTGAGCACACCAGTGTGACCTCCTCAACCACCTCCTATGGAACCTCCACAACTCCCTAGGAGATCACAAAGACAGAGAGCCCCAAGACTTGTATCCAGATATAGATGATGATGATGCACATCAAATAAGTGCACATTTCATTTCCACTATGATATCCATGGTAGCACCGGTGTTTGGAGTTCCCAAGCAATACCAAGATATATTCAAGCTACCAAAGGATCAGCAACAGCTATGGCTGGATGCTTGCAGAGAAGAAATGAAATCTATGAAAGATAGGAAGGTTTGGGATCTGACAGATCTACCTCCAGGTCATAAACCTATCACAGGGAGATGAGTATTTGTTAAGAAAAATGATGGACAAACCAAGGCACACTTCGTCACTAAGTGATTCACTCAAGTATATGGCATAGACTTTGAGGAGACCTTTTCTCTGGTTGCAAGATTTGAGACAGTCCATCTCTTACTCACACTAGCAGCTCTAGAAGATTGGGAAATTGAAGTGCTAGATCTTTTTATTTGGAGATCTCAATGAAGAGATTTACCTCACACAACCAGAAGGTTTCATATCCAAAGGTCAAGAGACAAAGGTTTGCAGATTAAAAAAGGCCATCAACAGTCTTAAACAAGCAGCCCTACAATAGAACAAAGCACTCCATAAATCCCTTGAGGATTTGGGCTTCAAACGCACACACTCTGATCCTAGAGTGTATGTCTATTCAGACAATGGTGTTCTGGTTATCATCCTTATCTATGTGGATGATGCTCTTTTCCTCTTCAACAAACGATCAATCCTATTACAGAAGAAACAAGACTTCATGAAGAAATGGGAAAGTCAAGACCTTGGAACAGCCATGGAATATCTTGGAATGAGGATTACCAGAGACTGGACTAAGTGGACTCTGAGATTAGATCAAATCAAGTATGCTGAGAAGGTCATAGACCACTTTGATCTGCAGAATTGCAGACCAGCATATGTTCCTCTCTCCTCTGGCTATAATCCACAGTCATTGACAGAAGAATCAAATGCTTTACTCCAAAGTCATTATCAATCAGTCATCGGGTCATTGTTATACATCATGCTTGGAACAAGACCAGACCTTGCCTATGCTGTTATTAAGATGTCACAATTCTCAGTGAATCTAAGCTGAGGACTACAAAAGCCACGGTCCCACACAGGTTGAGGTAAGCCTGCATAGCGTTGGGTAACATGATCACGGAACGACATGCAACGGGCTGAGAGGTGGCTGTGTGTGGTGGGTGCAAGTTTGGATCCGTCGAAAACAGCGGGAGCGGGAGGGACTGGTGGCGCTCGAGAGCAGGGACGGCGAGTGAACGAAAATGAAACGAAAACGTGTTTTTTTAAAATAAAAAAGAGTGCGAGAACAAATGGAGAAAGTATGGCACATCCTGCCAAGCCAGGATTGATGCAGGGCCACCACGATGCCATAAGTAAGAGCCTGCTCGGGGCCCTCCCATCTAGCTGGGACTGTGACCTGGCACCTTTTGGACTGTGTTTTTCTGTGCTCGAAGCTGGCTGACCTCCTACAGGACTCGCCACCAAACTGGACCAATCCCCTTGACCCTATTTGGAAAAATACAGTCCCCTCTTAGCCGAGGTACAGTCCTGGCTAGGCTTGCGGCGCCACAGCACCTCCTCTCCTCTCAGGCTCGCCCATCACTCACTCGCCCACCCACTGTGTTGGCCACAGGCAACGAGCGCACTCTGCCAGTGCTCCATTGCCACTGAGAGCGTTGCACTGCCACCCTCGTTTTCTCGCTGCTAGTAAGCACTGTTCACAGCGGCCATTTGCTCCCATCTTACCACTGTTTCACCATTGCCGGCGCTGTCACCTCAGGCCTGCTACTGGGCCGCACTGACCTTTGAGTTCATTGGGTCACTACCACCACCACCCAACCTCTGTCGCCACCACGTGCTTCAAGCCTGCTACCACTGCTCTGTTGCTGCCACCCACCTTGCCACAAGAAGGAGTGGCTGCCATCTCGAACGGACTGTTGCTGCCACCACCTGCCACTGACCTTACAAAGAAAAAAAAAGTGGTCACCATCGTGGATGAACACTATCTGTGACCCTAAGCTGTTGCCACTGTAATATTAATTTCTTGCTGCCCATCCATCCACCTGTATTACAGCTACCATTCTGTTTGCATTTACTGTGTGGCTGTAGTCACAAACCCTGGCCTGCAAACCTGTTGACTGCAACATGGGCATCAAGGGCTTTTGGGAGGTGGGTGACCATCAACAACTGTCTTTGGCTGGGCATCAGGTGAAGACTCTCAGCAGGTCATTGAGCCTGCTGCTGTAGAGGTACAGCTGTCCTCACTCGGACTCAAGGGCTGCCATCATTAGGCTGGGCTGCCCTACAGGCCATACACCATTGGAATTGATGCCAGGTGAGGCAGCCCTTGGTGGTTGATTTTCCATGTCACTGAATTTTTTTGCTTGACCAGCATTTGGTTTGAGCAATGCCAGCAACAGAGGTGGCAATGTGCCCATCCTCAGAGTGGTCAAAATCCTGCCCTCCGAATGTTTATCTATCACCTTGCCCATATGTCTTGGCTTCCTGTCCATATTGTGTTTTGTTATGATGGTGACAAACGTCCAAGTGTGAAGCACAAAAAGCAGGTGAAAAAGCAGGTGAGAAGGAGTGACCATTGGATGGTGCGGCCAACACAGCGCATTCTTGATGCATTCAATATCCCATGGTTTGTGGTTTGCATCATTTCATCTCTCTCTCCAGTCATGGTCGCTCATTCATTCCTCCATCACAAGGCTCCAGGTGAGGCTGAAGCACAGCTTGCATACATGAACCAGGCTGGTATCCTTGATGCTGTTATAACTGATGACAGTGATGTGTTTGTCTTTGGTGCCCACACTGTTCTTCGAAAGTGGGTTACCTCATATAGTTTATTGTTCTCCTTTGCTCATTGGACACTTCCACAGCTCAAGCCTGACTGACAAAGACTCCATCAAAATGTACACCACAGAGGGCATCAAGCAGCATGTAACATGCCACCTGCATGGTGATGCTTTTATTGTCATGGCCCTATGTTGTGGGGGTGACTACAATGAGGTATGGCACCATAGGCCAGTGGCAGTTTCCTGTACCATTGCTGATATACATATATGTGTCTAGGGTTTGCAGGGCTGTGGTACTAGCACTGCCCTTGGCCTTGTGCGGTGTGGTGTTGGTGATCAACTGCATGAGGCACTTGTGGGCATGCATGATGGGTCCATCAATCTAAGTATGCTTCAGGGGTGGCGACAGCAGCTCCAGCATCACTTGAGCTGTGACCCAACAAAGTCAATTGGGCGACTTTGCCCTTCAGTTGCTGCCACCATCCCTAGCTCTTTCCCATCACCCAACATAATCAAGCTCTACCTTGAGCCTATCATCACAGCTATAGAAGACCTGCCACACATCAATGTCCCTTCCCCACCCAACTTGTCAGCCATTGCTGGCATAGTGCAAGAGCTGCTGGGATGGGAGGACAATGTGAAGATACTCCAGAATTTTTGATCCAAGATATGGCCAGCTGTGGTCATCAAGGCGGTCCTTATGGATCTTTCAAATTCTTTACTGAATGGTAGCGAGGCAAGTGATCTGAACTACACTCCCATCCAAGACAACTGAGAGATAGTGTATTAGATTAACTGGAGTACAGGCTGCACCCGTGCAGTGTTTCTCTCTCTTCCTCAGACTCAGACAAACCAACATGGTGTTCTTGGCCGTATTGTTCCTGTTCCCACTGATATGCTGATAAGTGACACTCTTGCTGCATCACAGATGGAGTCACAAAATGAGGAAGAAGTTCCACAAAGTGTTCGCTCAAAGCTCAAGGTCTGGATGCCAAGCTGCCTTCTTGACCACTGGGTAGATGTGATGTTTTTGAAGACTCCTGGTGACTCAGGAGGAGCCATAGGGACACATGAGTCCACAGTGATTGACTTAACTATTGATGATGAGTAGAAAGGGCACTGATCATCATCAAAGAATTCTCCCCTTATTCTTGACATTATCTCTGTATACATATTTCTGCTCTCCAACTGTATCATAGACTGCAGCACAAATCACAGCTGATGTTGACTAGACATGAATGATATGTAACTAACTAGGCACAATGGCAGGTTCGGCCACATCCAGATTGTCAAAGTTCTCAGCCCACCCCCCCCCATGCACAGATCTGTCGGAATGACCACTTCAAGACTGTGTGCAGATACTGGCAACCTCCACGACGGAAGAAGTGTGTTCCATATGGCCAAGGATCAACACCAATGTCAAGAAGGTTGTTTTGGAAACATTCCAGGAAAGCAGCTGATGTCTAACAGCAATAGGTCAGTACAGAAAAAAAACATGAGTACAAAAGAAATAGTCTCATACCATCCCATCAGTGGGGTTGATACTGACACCATCTGGACCAACTCGCTTTTGAAAGACAAACCCATCAAGCTGTTCATTTTGCTGCCTTGCCATAATCCACCATATTGCAAATGCACACAGTGGACACATCCATGGTTGATTTACATTTGTATAGAGGTAAAAGGGAGCAATACTTAGAGACAAAAGAAGAGGCTGAACAGACAGATGAGATGAAAAAACTAAAGGGAGGTACTGTACCTCCATACTGGTGAGTTTTTTGAAATGGAAGATTGAGTTGAATGCGAAAGTGCTCTGGCTTGAATTCAGCTCCCTGAGCAAGAACTTCTGGAGTAACCTTCTGCCAATGGTTGTCAATGGAAAGATCCTTGATCTGGAATACCACATCAGCCCAGGTGATCCAGAGAGCTTCATCAAAGCGCAGTAGACAGAGCATTGACACAAGGTATAACAAATAAAGCATCATTCTGATGCGCTGTCCTGCCCACTCAGATGGGTTCTCTGCCTTGTGCTTTCTGGCAATAGGTCCATACTCCTTGGGCTTGACTGAGCTGGCAAACTCAAAGAGGGACTTCATTGTTGCCATGTCCATGGCACAAGCACTGGTGACCACCTCACCAGAGCGAATCTTGAAAAACAGAAAAGTCAGCATTGATCAAGGAAAACAGCCAAAGGAAACTGGAGCTGACCTTATGGTGCCGGAGACTAACCATGTATTGAGAAACAATGACAGATAGAGAAGGATTGCCAATAAATCTCCCTGGAATGGTAGGATGCTCCATCCACTGCTGAGTTCCCAAACCATAGTCATGTCCAAATTTATGGCTGATTGCTGCTCTCATCTTCTGTGCTGTGCCATATGTAGCACGTGCATCACTAGGAAGCTTTGGCTTGCCTGTCCAGATGCTGTTTACATCACATCTGATATTTTAAATGTGAATTGAATTATGTAGAGAATGGTCCAGCTCACTTGTTCATGATCCAAAGTGCAATCCATGTTGGAAAGTCGGTGGGCATATTTGGAAAAAGAGTGTCAACCTCTTCAGGGCATTTCACCTTGCCAATAGTCACAGCAAACTCCTTAAACTGATTCCAATAGCTGGGTCAAATGCTATGGAATGCCCTTTCAACCAGAATGAGAGACAACTTACTTTGTGTAGTCTGACAGAGTTGTGTCAACAATGACACCTTTGGAGGCCTCCTGGAGATTGGCAGCAAGATGGTCTGAGTTTCTTTGAGAAGGTGCAGGGTCTGAAGTTGAGTCAAGGCGCTGACGTCTTGTTGGCCTACTAGTATCATTTGAGGTGCCATACAAGCCAGGGTTCCAGTCCTGAAGGGCTCCCTCCTCAAGCTCCATGTCAACCTCAAACCCATTGACAAGTGATTCAACCTCTTCAGCCTGATCCTCAGCAGCTGCATCTAGACTGACAGCTGTTTGAGACTGATTGAGGTACAGTATGGCCTGAGAAACGGCCTCCTCAAGAACCTCCATGCTGGACATGATGAGTGGCAAAGCAGACAGCTGAACCAAATGGACACTGTGTGGCTCTCTCAGGTAAAACCAAACATGCATAATGTGGCGAACACTGAGCATCTCCTGACCCCACCACTCGCCCACCACCATGGATCACAGGTTCGAACTCCCAGAGCCTGGACAGCCCTTCACCCCAGGGGCTGAGCTCAAAACATTTGAATTTGTGGTGTGCATAGCCTTCCAGCTTGGCAGAACAATGATCCATTGACCCATCAGCTGTCATTCAATCAAGTATGGGCAAGACAACAAAGAAGGTCCTTCAAGACCAGCTCCATTTGTATAGGCTCCCTGTCAAAGGCACCAAAGATTGTCTGCTCGCATCATTGCGGGAATTCTCCCATGACCGAGATGCATGGATGACATGAGTCCTGCACTGCACATCTGCGGCACTAAATGCCCTGGCACACACCACCGAGCTGACATTCACGACAGGCTCTTTCAGCCTGTGAAAAAATGAAAGTGGGGCATCCACAACAGCCGGTCCTCACTGTCCACAAAACGGATCGCCACACAGTTTGGGGGAGAGGAAGATGGCGTAGCAATAACCTACAAAAGCAAGAAGAGTGTCAACCACACCCAGCATGCGCTCATGGACCATGATCAGACAGCCAACAGTGACTGGGTGAGTCCTATCCATGCCATTCTTTAGTACTCATTGATTGCAAACCAGGCTAGGGCCATCCTTACAGCCCTGGGCGTCAACGAGGACTTCAGCCCTGACATTCCGACCAAACGGAGATGCACTGGGAGTATGGTTGCCAGCAGCGTGGTCGAGAGTGATGAGACCACAGATGTGACAACACCAAACCAGGATGTGGGTTGCGTCGCTGCGAGTCCACACATGACCTCACCCCACCTTGACAGGACTCAGCGCTCGGAATGAGGATGCGTCGGCTTGAGCGCAAACTTGACCATGGTCTTCTCGCCATGATGGACTGGGTCGACAACATGCAGGGCATTCTCACTGCATAGATCCGGTCTTCACCACTGAGCTCAACTCCAGCTCCTGAAGCCTCAGCGGATGCTGCTCCTCATATGCCCTCCCCACATACCAGCCCTTCCAGCCATCAGACAGCCATGGCCACCATGACTAGCCACTCGGCAGCCTCACACCACGGCAACGGGGCAGAAGCTCACCAGCAGCCAATCCCAGCAGAGTTTGTGGGCATCACCTGCCTCAACCCTCCTCACACCAAGTTTACGTTTGATACTCGTCATGTCCCTGACCCACCTGCCATCAATTTCTCCAACGACATTGCTCGCCTTTTCCATGAATGGGAAACTTCAATGTTGCTCACCATCAACGGACATGGGATCCCAATCAAGCATTGGGGACAGTTCTACAAGAAGGCAGCTGGCGCAAAGGGGGCGGCCTGGGAGGCCGTCAAGACGAAGTGGGCCAAATGGAAGGTGCGCCGGCCATGAAACGACAAAACATCGCACACAGAGCTCCCACTAACCTACCCGTGTGTTCGTTGACAGCTCATCGTCGAAGAATGGGGCAAGTTCCCCGACGACGCCTCATTCTGGTGCCATTTCAGCACCGAGAAGGGCGAGCAGCTGTGTTACCAGCAAATACTCAACAAGGCCACCAGTGCATGCACTCGATTGGACGCACAAGACGCCGCAAACGCCCGCCTGTTCTTTGGCAGTGATCTCAACCATCCCACCGCCAACGGCACATTTTCCTACATGAAGTCGGGCAAGCCTTACACATTGACCAAGGACAGTCCTGTTGCAAGAGTGTGGCAGAGGATGCTAGACACACAGCCCGCAATCTGTGAGCAATGGGACGCTCTCTGTGCCTTGCGGCATGCCATTGAGCCGCCCGCCCTGACGCAACATGACCCACCTGCACGATGACCATCCACCACAGCTCGGACCATGCACATGCGACCCCCAATGACGCTTCATGCTCGCCACCACTGATTCTCTGATTTTGGCCACTACATTATCCCAACACTGACTTGGATGCATAGCATCACACTAGACAACATAGCACGCTCACATTGTATCAATACAGGCCACCTACCTACAGCTACCTAGTTATCTTAATTCCATTCCATACATTGTTTTGCTTTCTGCTGCGGCCGTGCGAACGGTGACGTCGAACGGTCGGAAGGTTTGTGCATGGCGAGCACGCTCTTCGAAATGTGCTTGCCCGTTCATCATCATCCATCCAATGAGGGCAGCGTCCGTGATTGATCAGCTCGATTGATGAGCAGAAAGAGGTCGTGGCGGTGTGGCCGGGACTGTGGCTGGGACTTGGATGCGCCTACTGTGGGGACTGTGAATTTTTCACACGAATCCTACTGAGGACCATCTTCAACATGCATTATATATTGTGCACTACCTGGCTAGCACCAGAGACCTATGCCTTACCTAAGGGAGAAACCAATTCCAGTTTCTTGGCATACAGTGACACTGATTGGGCAGGTGACCTGGACACTAGATGGTCTACCACTGGTTATTATATCTTCCTTGCAAATTGTTACGATTCTTTTCTTTCTCTTTCCTTTACATACAATCTTCTCATCGTCCTCTTTAGTCCTTTCTCTTCTCGTCGTCTACTACAACTCTCTTGAGGCTATCAACACTTCCTTCGGGTGATAACTCCAATCATTGACCCTCAGACTTATTCCTTCCTCTGAGTAGTGTCTCTGACTGTTGTCTCGTCCTCTCACCTTTCTCTTTCCAATGACTTCCTTGCGTAGTCATTTCTATTTCAAGGTAGATGACTCGACTCCATAGTCTTTCTGTTTTTATCCTGTCTTATCTTGCTATCTCATTGGATGATTAGCTCCACAGCTGTCTCTCTCACGACGGCAATGTTTCCCCTTGTTCCATAGCATTCCATAGCATTCTATTCTCCCACGACTAGAACACTTAAATACCTGATCGCCTGTATTATAGTTCCTCACTCTGAATCTACAATATTTGTCGTACTCATTCTCTGTCCTTGAGCGATTCTTGAGACCTGTGTGCTCCCTCGTCATCATCCTTTGTCCTCTGTCATCAGTTTGCATTTAGCTTGCTAAGAGAGATGCTGTGGTATCTCTTCGTGAGCATCCGCCTCTCTTGGGTTAAGTCGAACGCTCTCTTGAGTACACTTTGTGTTACAAAAGATTCAGAGTCTCCTTCAGCCCCTCCTGTTACGGAGTAGGGCCTACCCTCCACCATTTCGCACTTCAATCGTGCCATTGGCCATGCCCTAGGGCAATCATCGGGTGACCGTTTGTCATCATCACAGTCATCAACCCCAGGATCTAGTAGCCTTAGATCAGGAAGGATCCCTGGACCTTCAACCCCCACTGCCCCATTGTTTACCCCTCACCCAAGACCTTCGTCTCTTCATCACCAAGGCACCTTCTCTGCTTTCAACTCAGACCCAGAAGAAGAACCACTGGCTGTAACACCCCTTGGTTCACCTATCCAGATATCACCCAGTAACACTCCTCGAGTCCCTACACCGCCAGTAGTGACAATCCCCTTGCAACCCTTGACCCTAACATCCCCACCACTAGTCCCTATAGCAACAATGTCTGGAGCCGGAGCTGCACCTGCACCTACACCTGCACCTCCCCTTCCTTCTCAACCAGGAGCTGTACTTGCTCCTGTACCTGTTCCCCCTGCACCTAGAGCCAAGTTCAAGGCTGCTCTCCCTGCTGATTTCTCTGGAGAACCGGCCAACGCCACCCAATGGATGAAGGCGATGAAAGCGTACTTCATCATCAACACCCACCTATACAACACCGACCATGCTTGTATCCTGACCACCCTGAATAAACTGAGTAAGGGTAGTACCTTTTTCTGAGAAATGGTACGATATCCTAGCCAACGTTGCCATTGCTGCCAACCAGAAGACGTTCGACGTCTTTGAGAATGACTTTACCTCTACATTCTACCCCTTTGATCTTCGCAATACTGCTTGCCAGGAACTCTCTAACCTAGAGCAAAGAAACTTTAAGACTGCCAAGGACAATCGTTTTCAACAGTATATCACTGACTTCTTAAACCTGTCTGCTCGTGCACAGATCACTAATGAGTCTACCCTTATTAACCACCTTACCAGAGGACTTGATCGCTGTATCACCACCATGATCTTGTCTATGACTGCTGTCCCAACCACCTCTCAAGATTGGATTGCCAGAACTAAGACGTTCCATACCCAGATCGGATGTATCGACGCCTTGAGGAAAGGTAGTCATGCCTCCTCCCTTGGTTCTCCTAAAGACCCAAATGCCATGGACGTTGATTCCATCCAAATCAAGAAGCTTTCATCGGTAGAACGTGCCAAATGCATCAAGGAAGGCCATTGCTTCCGCTGTTGCAAGAAAGGCCACAGTGCCGCCCAATGTGAAGGCACTAAACCCTCATCTCCTCATCCTCAGAACATTAGATCCACCAAAGCTCCTGCTGCCCCTAGCTCACCCCCTGCCACACCTAGCCCCAAAGCTCCTAAGTCACTCTCCATTTTTGATACCTATGTAAACCAACTTCACACCTCTGGGAAGGATGAAAGCGAAATCCTTCAGGTTCTAAAGATGTGCTTTGAGAAAGACAAAGAACCCTCGGATGAAGAGGTTGCTAGTCTTGCTGTTCAGGATTTTTGAATGGGGAGGATGTATTGACATCTTCTCTCCCCAATGTACTTGTAGATCTACCAAATGAAAGAGCTTTTTGTTTGCCTGTTCGCTTACAAGTTGGTTCAAAAATCGTCGAAACTGTCGCTCTTGTTGACTGTGGAGCAACTGGTAACTTCATTGATCCTAGTCTCGTTCCCGCTCTCCAAATGGGGATCAGACCTCTCCCAAAATCTCTCATGGCTCACAATGTGGATGGCTCGCCTACAAGAAAGAAGGTATCAAGTACAAGATCCGAGCAAATGCTCAATTCTCTTCCTTTGAAGATTATTTAGATCTCATGGTTGTTGCCCTCGGCAAGCAACAGATCATCTTAGGTATGCCCTGGCTCAAACGATGGAACCCTACTATTGATTGGACTCATGGTACGGTCACCATTAACAAAGAAAATCCATTCCGGAATGCTGTGGTACCTCTTAGTGAGCGTCTGCCCCAGAATGAGATTAACAAGGTAACTCTCTTGACTCAACTGGCCCAGCAAGAGGTCAAACTGTTATGGGACCATATCCTGGTCTTAGTACAAGAGCACATGTATGCTCTAGACGTCATCAAGAATACGTTAGATGTCCGCAAGGTCATTGCCTTAACGCGTATTCATTTTCAATTCTTCGCATCACATGCTTTGGGTCTGGAATCCATTCCCTTATTTCTCCTCTATGACGTCATGCCTCAAGGCACACATTATGACTCCTCTTAACTCACTCTCTTATCTATAACTCATGCTGACTCGTATCATGATTGACTCATGGTCACCACATGCATCATTCCTAGTCATATGATCCCTTATCGCTATTGGCTGCCACATCCCTTATCAAGGCTGTGCCTTATCGTTACCGCCATTCCCCTTGCAGCCGCATGCTTCTCTTTTCCCTTTCTCTTTACTGTTTCTCTTTATAACTTAACGTCTAGGTTATGTCAAGGGTCACAGCCATGCTGTGCAGTAAGAGCTGACTTGACATTGTGTCTTAAGCCAGACAATGGTCATA
>JBBPUG010000981.1:0-13241 GCA_038094535.1 Tubosaeta aff. alveolata | reverse complement strand
GTTCAGTATTGCTTCGCAAAGCTGTCCCATCTGGCTTTCTAACGTCGCCGACGCTAAAGCGAACAAGCGTGAACTCCATTTTAGGGATGGAGGCGACGTCACTCACCCATTTATGGGCTGTAACGCCTCTCTCAACTCCTGTCCATCCGCGCTCAGATTCACCCGCTCAGTCTGGTTATGACAATTGACATCGATGTTGGATGAAACAATTAGAGATGCATGTTCCTCGAGCGTCTGTGTTTCAGTAGAAGAAGTGCATGTCTCAAAGTCCTTCGACGTGCGGGTGATACTTGAGCCTGTCTGCGCGTTAGACGCTACATTTTGGTTATCAGTCCAATCAAAAATGCAATGAAACAAACTGGACATACTAGTCGTGTCGATAATACCCTCAACAACGACTTGCTTGTCTTGCCTTGTAGAAATTTGTCTCGAGTCGGAGCTAAATACTCGTTATGGGAGGACTAGAATAATCCCGTAAGCACATACCAAGCAACTAGCTCAGCCCGATTATTTCCAATGTCGGTTTCGTCGTGTCCATTTGTGGTGGTGACAGTCACTGGCACTTGCTCTCGTCGAACCGAAAGTCCTTGAAGATCGATCTCGGACTCCTTGTTCCGTTCGCTGATGGGGCCAATACTTGTGACAGGCGGTCCACGAGACAAGGACTCTCCTATTTGTTTCCCCTCCTCAGCCATTGTATGTTCTGCCGATTTGCGAAGGTCAAGATCAGATGCGGCCGACAACCCGAGAGCGTCATGTTCCTGGTGCTGTGATGAGATTTCTTGCGACACGCTAAAGGATCCACCCTCCACTTCCTCGACGTGCTCGTCACGTTGATCAATAGTATCTGTGGCGATGTGACCGGTTCTTTGATTACAACAAAGTCAGACTGGGAGGACGTCATAAAACGACAGGGAACACTCACGTGTAGTCTAAAGAAACTCGTGTAACATCCACATCTGTGATTGAAGACGTTGTCTCGAAGTGGTCCTCACGTAGGGTAGTCGTACCAAGGATGGTGGTTGGCTGATCAGATGTTAAATCAATGCTTTCGGCCTTTACTCTCGAGTTGATAGCGGTCGGGACCAAAGTCGGGGATGGTTGTGTTTCTTGATGTTCCGTTGTGCGTTTGCGTGAGATGGTCCTCTCAGGTGTCCGTACAGAGTATCCACTATAAACAAACCAGATCGCTCCTGTAGAATGATTGACATAGGTCGATGTACTCACGAGGGCAGGGAATTGACCAGGTTTGGTTTACACTGCACATCCTCCAATTCTGTTTGTTCGTCGCCTTTAGTAATGCTCCCTGCAAGAGATTTCACAACAATAGCATCAGATACGCCGACATCGAGCAGGGTTTCATGGTCTGGGAGGAGGATACCAGTGGGGGAAACGCCCCGGATCTCGTCGGTTTGCGATGTGATTGGAGTGGAAAGGGGCAACGAGCGACGATGAGCTGCTTCCTCCTCGTCCATTATAGACAATGACCCACTATCCTGGGCACAAACAGTCGAAACGACGTATGTAGCAGAGGATTTAGCGCCATCGATAATGGTCCATTCCTGGTCTTGTGCGCATGTGCGCCCTTGGGATTCTTGGTATTGATGCTCATCGTCGACTTGAACGGTGCGTGTCACCGAGATGGTGCAGTCCTCGGAAGCTGAGATGGGATGGGAAGAATGTAGGGTATCGACCTCAAGTTGCTCCTGTGTAGTCACAGAATCCAACGTGCCGCTGGAGCATTCGCTCGACCCAACTCCGGCAAACTCGCCAAGAACACGCTCTTCGTCAATCCTAGAAGACGAGCGGACCCCCACACTCCTACAAATCATGTTGAGTTACCTCCCTTGTGAAATACATGGACTCACAGAGTCTCCTGATGTATGCGTGTATCTCCAACCTGCGCAGACTCCGAGAAAGTAGAACTGTCCGTGTTTCTGCCATCCATGTGAGACGTTGCTTGGAAATCCTCCCGGGGTTCGACTCCGTGTTCCGAAGTATCGAATGTGTTCAATTTCACATCTCCAGGATATTGTGTATGAGACTGATCTCCTAGAAGAACGTCCTTCGGGTGTACGGGCGAACAATCAGAGATGGCGTCTTGATAGCTTGGTGGAGGGTCGCTGTCATCGACGAGCGGCAACATTGTTACTTCAGGAAAAACCAAGGAAAACATCACTTACGGAACCAAAGTTTTTACCTCGCTGTCCCTGTTCATTTCGGAGGTGGTTTGAGTTTCCAAAACGTGCCCCTGCTGTGCAACAGCAGAGAGTGCGAGCCCAGTGGAGTATTCGCCCGAGTAACCTGCACCACCAACAATGCGTGAGGGCGATATACAAGCATAATTACCACTGCACCTACTTTCCGCGGCTTTATCCACCCATTCTCCAACGTAGCCCTCTCCACTTGTGACCGGTGAACGTCGAGAGGGCGACAGAGTGGAGGCTTCCTTTGCAAATGACAGGCTAAGAGTGTGCGTCTCCTCGGTATGCGAAGAAATGGAGTCGGATTCAGAGACAGGTGAGCTCAGGTCGCCCGGAGAGCGGCTTCTTGTATCTGGGCGGAGTGTCCTGGCAGCTTGTTTCGCAACCCATCCAGAGCCGTTCTCTCGCACCGGACTGTGGTTGCATGTCTCAGTGCCAAGCATCATAAATATCAGGTGGGAAAACGCACGAGCGCGGCGCATGGTCCTCGATATCATACTGCTTTCCCGTACTCGTCTCCTTGGTCTCCGATTGCTGCACTTGTTGTGTCACCTTTGATGAGGATGTATCCTCCCTGACGAACTCCTTGGATAGTTCTGAGACTGCGGCGATAGCTGCGACAGCACACGCGGAGGCGATCACACCTCCTAAGGTTTGTGCGGTATCCGTCTGGTTCTTTGGTGATGTCGAAGACGTTGGGGGAAGCGGACTATGAAGCTCTGCTGTCACTCCAGAGACATCAGCGGTGAAGACGTCGTCCTTGCTTGACTTGATTTGCGATCCTGTTAGGATCAATGCACTAACGAGGTATTAAACCAGACGGCTCGTGCTTGGAGTCACCACAAACCTGCTTGCGTCATGAGAGTGGTCCACTGGGGCCGTGGCTGGGACAGTGGCTGCGGCTGTAAGAGACCTGTCCGTCGTGCTCTCTGAAACCTCGCGCGAAGTAGAAATCTGAGTCGCGTCCTCTTCTGTGCATTGCATGACAGACGCCGTGTGTCCCTCGATAGTCACGGTTCTTGGAGCCTGAGATTTATTGATGTCTTGGCCCTCTTTTGTACCTTCGACGGCCGACAAGTCCAGAAGCCCATCCCGTATTGAATGGCTGAGAATTGCACGCAGGTCCGTGTCCGTGGCTAGCTTCCGGCCTTTCTCATCGTCATGGCTATATGCAAGCTGAGCAGTAGATAAATTTTCATCGATTGTGACTTCATCGTCGATTCTTGCACTCGAGCGCTCGCGATACTCTAAACTTGAACCATGCGGCGCATCGACCGTCTCACCCCTCGACAAATGTAAGTTCTCGATATAAGACACATGACGTCACTCACGAAGTTCTTGCAAGTGACGCGGGATGTTCGACGGCGGCATAACCAACATTCTCTCCTCCCATTACCGCACCCGATCTGTGACCAAACCAGGCAACAAGATCAGAAAACCGGAACTTCGAGAGCGAATACTACACGTACATGTGCCGGCTGGAAGGGGCACATTCCATGAGCGACCCTTGTCGATTATTTTCGGTTCGTTGTGTACGTGCATCTTCTACATCTGATATCGAGACTGACTCGGAGTGATGATACGAAACTTCGGCATCTAGTAAGCCAAGACCCCCAGGAGGAGACTCCCTTGCGTATTGTGCATCTAAAATCGGGCTGGGGCTACTACACCGAGGAGTAATGCTCACTAAAGGTAATAACCGATAGAAATGAACTTACGTGTTTATCGGGGGTGGTGACATTGAGAGCCTGACATCGGTGGATAGCCTGGATTGTTCAACGGAAGCCTCAGGCTGCCCTTCACAAGCGCCCGGCTGGATCGTAGCCTCTGCTTTCGCAATCGCCCGTTCCCCTTCGCCGTATTGCAAGGTTTCCTCATTACTTCGGGACGCCTTCCCGGTCCATGTCAGACTTCCCGTTCCATCGACCACGTGCGCGGAGTCTCCACCAGACGAATCCTTCATGTACTCACTGCCATCATGAGCGCGGGAATCCCCAGAAGAGCGGATGTCAGTTCACTCACGTAGATGCAGAATACGTTGTTCTCAGCGAGCGCTCCTCAATGTCCTTTGTGTCCTTTTGGTCTACATGCCCAACCTCAACCCCCTCGCTCTTTTGAACAGACAATTTCTCAGTGATGATACCTTCAGAGATTGCTGCACACGTGTCGGAACGCACGACGGTGCCTCCCTTTGAGCTCGTCTGGATGTCTGATGGCAGAGGACCTAACCACGAGGTCAATCCGACCCTCCAGAAGGCAGGAAAAACACGTACCCATAATGCGATGTGAATCGTTCCCTTTCAAGGGTGGCGTCCTGATCAAACCGGGCCTTCAAGCGACATGAACGAGTGTACAATCGGCGAGACATGCTCCATTGCGTACCTGATTACATGGGGGCGATTCATTGCGACGCCAGTAGCACCGTATACGGTGGCGGCACGAGTGTTCTCAGGCGGCCTACGACCATTCGACAGGTCGAAAGATACGGATTTGTGGGACACAGATCCCCGAGTCATATATGCGGGGCGAGCAGAGGGCGTGGAGTTTTGTACGGCGGTCACATCACGAATGCTCATCGCACGGAGCTTGCGAACACCAGTGCGCTGCTCAGGTTGCTTCTCGGCAACCGTGCTATGATCTAACCGTTTCAATGATTGAGACTCGGTCGAACTTCCAAGAGACGTGAGGGGTAAGATAACCTGGTTATTGTCCAAAGACTGCGAAGTGTCCGAAGGAGCACGTAAAGTCGCGGTCCGCAGTGTTCGAGAGTCACTCTGCTGCAGGGTGTCTTCCACTTTTAACGTCGAGCTACTGCCGTGCGTCAGAGCTTAGTTTCACGCAGGAGAAAAAAAAACTAACGCATCTCCTGTAATCACAACTTCCGCTTGTATAGACACGTGAGTATCATCGACGACGGTACTTGGGACAGAAATAGTTTGTCCAGGAGCTGCTGTCCATTCCTTAGCAAAAGGCTTGCTGTCGGCCGCTAAGAATCGTGAGGACGTATTCAGAGAATCACCCGCGACGACACTCTCAGATGATGTGCGCTCATCACTCGTCTCCATCCCTGATCGCGCGGAAAGGATTTCTGCCTGTTGCTCTTGCTGAACCCCTCTTGTTGTCGAGTCTGTAGCGTCGCGACTGCGGATAAAAGGTTAGTCCATGCATTAAACGGGACAAACTGGGTTCACTTGGCCACTGTCACTACCGCCTTCGTTTGCTCTGCATCCACATATACTTGAGGAGGCACTACGACAAAAGTGCTCTCTTCCGACGCCGAGTTCGAGCGGGGTCTTGTGAGGTATTCACTTTCATGTTCCAATGATATCGACTTGTACTCCTGGACGACATGCCCTTCACTCGTGGCAGGACATTCGGTTGGCTTGTCGTTCGTCCCCGAGACGACGTCACGAGAGACGTACTGATTTGCAGCATTATCTACCAAAATATTCGTCTTTTCCTCATGTGATGCAACCCTTGTAATATGAGACTACGACTGAAAACAGGGGTAAGAGGACTCACGGTTGAGTAAAATTCCCCACTCGTATGTCATCGACCATTGCTAATCGGACAAGCTCACTGGTCTGGGCTTGCGTTTGATTCGAAGCTACGTTTTCCTCGACATATTTCCCGGTCAATGGTGTTCGCTCTGAGGCAGCTGCCTTCTCGGCCACGATGGCGCTTTCCGTAAATTCTTTGGTAGATACCTTCGCTGAAACATCCACAACTGCGACACGGTCAACATGTCTAGAGGCACGAATGGGAAGGCAACTCGAAATTCACCTGGAGAACCATTGACGTGGTTACCGCGTCTTGGGTCTTCACGTCCATCGATACTGACCAAACTATGAGAAATTCGTCATCCCAAACCAGACAATAAATGCTCATCACACACCTACTGCGGGGAATCTCGGTTGGGCCTTCATTGAGCGCAACAGCTGCTTCGGTGCGCGTCGTGACTATCACCTGGGGAACTTGGCGATCGGCCACCACCGAGTGCTCCGTTGCATGATTCAGAACCACGTCCTCCTCGACCACCACCGCTGGGCTATCCTCTGTAACGCTAAGAGGTTTCTCCCTGACAGAACTATCACGGTCTCGAACAACCTTGTTGCGATCGTCACTTTGAGCCTCCGTCCGCTCCGAACGTTCCTTGCGTCGGGACTCGGAGACAGCTTCGAAAACGGCAGCGGCAATGCCCGCCGTTGCGAGTACAGCAGACACTATCGAGTCCCCGTGCTTTGCGGGACTTGGTCGGGAACTAACACTAGAATTGTCAATAGCGCTTTCAATGACCCTGCCTTTGCCTTCCGTTTCCCACACGACGCTTGGGGAGACATCCGTCCTCTCAGATCGTTGGATCCTATGTTCATTGAGTGTCAGTAAGATGAGGAAAATGACAACATGTCCTACCTTGTCTCATCCCGTCTGAAGCCATCATCCTGACGTTCTTTCGAGATCACCGGGGCGGCACTCTCTTCGCCGACTCTCAAATACTCGCTGAGAGGCACTTGATATTTCTGTCGTGCGCTCCCCTCCCCCGTGTGGGTCCGCTCATCCCAACTGAGGCCGTCACGCACGGCATCGTCGTCTCGGAAGTCGTCGTCTTTAATGTGACGATACTCTGTGTCTTCAAATCGGATCGAAGGTCGTAGAACAGGAGGTCTAGAGGAAGATCAGACATGACGAATACACTCAGTGTAAATACTCACGAATGTATTGAAGGAGTGTCAGAAACTGGGTTGGCGATTTTGTGTGATGCTGCCAAACTTGACTCTGAGTTCTTCTCTACTACCGACAGGGAGTCAGATGTCGTCGCCCTTGTATTAGCCTGCGACCGAGGGATGGAATGTGCCTTCGTAACGTCCGTGGTTTGAATATCGTCGTTCTGGCTGACAGTACGACGACTGTCTTTTCCGTTGGTGTCTACATCCAATAAGTCACGGGAGGCCAGCCTGGGTCGCAAAGGGGCGACCGAGTAAATGCCAGTATCGCCATTGGTGCCTTTGGAAGGTTCAGGCCGAATCGTATCGCTGCGCAAAGACCGGACGACCGTCTTTTCAACTTCGCGAACAGGGGGATCATGCGCTGACACGTAATCACGACGCTCTCCTACATCGTCAGGCTTGGCTACAGGGCGCAAAGAACGTAGCTTGGGGCCAGGCGACTGCGGACCCGAAGAGGAAGGAACATAACCCGGGGTTTCCTCTACCCAAGAATCCTCTACGGCACCGTACGATTTTCTCGTGAGAGCATGTTTGTCACGTACCACATCCTGCGTTCTTGCGACGTCAGGAGTTCCACCAATATGTCTGGAAGGTAATGTGAGGACGATGTCGCAATTAAAAAGAGGGTACAGACGTCACGTCAGACGAATATTGTTCTTTCGATGTTCGTCCGATGGCTGTTACAGCAGGAGAACGTGCATAACCCGGGCTTCGAGTCGCCGCACGGTCGTCCGTATTGATGGCCGTAACCAGGAGAGAAGTGTTGTCACTATAACTTGCAGCGACGGGGGCGGCCACAACCGCCACCTCAGGCGGGGATAATATGGAACGAGTATAAAGGGATGTATCCCGTTCGCCCGTCAAGATAGTCTCAGAACCGACTCGACCGCGATGAGCATCGACACTACCTTCCAAAGGCTTAATCTTATAGGACGGAGGCTCTGGCTCACGAGCGTCGGTAGCAGGCGAGGTAATAATCAACGGTACGGCGACAGATCGGGTAGACGGCTTAAGTTGCGCTGACATGTCACCCTCGAAGGAAAATGAAGATTTGGCTGGTGACGCCACCAAGGGTCTTGTTGCAACCAGGGGGCGCAATTCAACCTTGGAAACAGCTTGGTGGCCTTGAGCATGGGGACGATTACGATTGATAGCTAATGTCGTCGGCGCAGCATCACTAAGGGATTATTAGTCTCGTCGACGCTACCACAACGACCACCACGAACCGATCATTAATCTCTGCTTTTAGGTCGCCCGAAGATCGTTCCACAGAGCGCGAGAAAGGAGTCGAACGTGTCGGTAGAGGCTGCAAGGGAGAGCCGCGAAGCATAGGCCGAATATGGGGTTTCCGTTCGTGAGCGCTTGCACCCACCTCAACTTGATTGGCCGAATCCAAACGCCTCAGAGGAATTGCGACACTTGCATTGCCATCGGATGATCCAGCTCCGAAGACAGGCAATTGGCGACGGCCAGTCAGCGGAGAAGACATTCGGACTACACCAGATGGCTTGGTATGACTGAAGACGATTCAGAAGGTAACAAGTATACCGCAGAAGAGACACAAACACCAAGCTGCCGGAAGGTATTTCATCGTCAACATCTTGAAAGGTTCGCCTGGTTACCTGTTCAATAGAACGAGCCTGCTTCTGAGGGGACATGACTGCAGAAGTTGAAACTGCAGAATCTTCAAATGGTTCGGGGAGTGAGAAATGAGAGATGGGAGAGAGACAGCTTAAACGAAGGCTCGCAGCCGTAGGTACGTCAAGCGTCGGACCTTCATCGTTCTGTGGCCCAAGAGTGGTTTCCGGACGTCGGGAGTTTGACAAACGAGCTGTCAGCACCCCAGAGAGGGAGCGTGTCCGTTGGGGTCGAGATTGTTCAGAAATCACTAGATCTTGTTCATTACTAATCAGGTTCCTGTGGCGAAGTTCAATGCGGACGGACGAGCAGAAAGATGCACAACATGCGTATGAGATTGCGCCGCAGCGCCGCGAATCTTTTGCAGCGCTTGTCCCATTTCGGTGAACACCGAGAGTCTTTTGGCTCGTGAATGTGAGGCCCGACCACTTTCAAGTTCGCGAGAATGTACCCGTGAGGTCTGTGATGTAGACTCTACATCGGACGTGTCGATACTATCCTCGTGGTGTATAGAACGAAGAGATGAACTCTGAGTGAGTCGGGTAATTGTTCTCCCCGTCGGGGATCCAAGAGCTGTTGAAGAGCATATCTCTTCTATCACATGACGGCTAATTAGGGATAGAGGCGAGCTACATTGGGGGTTTTGCATCAAGTGATCACGACTAGCGAAAGGAGAGCAGTAAGCCGGAGAAATGGTTAGTCGAATATAGTCTTAGGTACCTGCACTCTATCTTTTCGTCTGAAATCACGCGGAAAATATCACTTTCGAATAGCATGTTTGCGGTGGTCTCGGCTTGAGAAGGACACAAGGACCTGCGCGAAGATTTCGCAGCGTTTGAGACGATGAAAGAGCTCTGTTGGTAGCTCTGACGTCCCTGGGTGATATCCCATCGCATTTCGATGGCGAAGCAGAGGACTTCATATCGTTTTACCTAGGAGATTTTGATCAGGGAATACCAAAGGAGGTGATGGACCACAGGCACACACGGTCAATTGTCGGCCAGCATATGTAACAAGGGCACCAAATGGTAGTCCTGTACCCGCCTTGCCAATGCCTACGCAAGTGGTCGTGAGCACTGCACCCAAGGACGATGGGATACATTCAAATCCTTACAGTATTGATCCTAGATTCGATACGACAGGTGTCAGATTAGACGAAAGAGAAGAGAGGTAACGTTCTCACTTCCAAGAATGCCCGCGCAACAAACTGTGGCCCACCGTATGCGTCCGAGAGCGGTACGGCATAATCTGGTATAATGTTGTCTGTTACGAGTACCTAATGGCCTTTAATAGGAAACACCAACCATGCAATCCCAACGTACCCAAATAAGTGGAAGTGGTGCTCCACGAAGAATAATGTCCCGGGTACTTTCTCGAGCAGATTCAATGTACTGATCGCGTCGCGAACCTCTCTCTCTCGGGGACAATGTTGGTGTAAGGCTCTGCTCTGCTGAAAACAGATTGCGACAGTCGACCCGCGGGCTTCCATCTTTCTTAAGAGGCGAGAAATTGGATTTCTCCGATCTGAATGGTAGTAACATGAAGGGCGCAGGGAAAGACAAGCTTGGCACAAGAACTGTGTCACAACACCTTTAAGTAGTCCAAAAGCGTACAGATATCGACCGTCTTCCAACTGGTCTCGGGTCTCTTGGACCCGAAAAGTGGCTCAATGATCTGAACAGAAGTCAGGGTGGTGGGGTGCCTCATCCAAAAATGGTGGTGAGTAATGTCTCGGAGCGTGGGCGTAAATGAACTTGCCTTGCGTTTTACACGATGAGCCTGAGGCTGAAGCGAATACAGTCCGCAGCTGCTGTGGTGCCACTACCACGAATCACCGTCTGTGACATTGCCCAGTGGCTTCAATGGACCCTGGGTCAAGGGAATCATTGTACACCGCGTGTTCGACTCCTCGCTCAAGGAGACTCTCACCACTAAGGAGTCAATGGCAGGTATTTCAATCGAATCAGCCCACCCAGGTCTGTCGAGCCTACTCTTCGTGCTAGAATCAGACGGTGCGGTCGCTGTCGCCCTGACTCGCGCTGGTCGGTTCCACCCAACGTCGAGGACACATAGTTTCCGTGACCATTTAGACCACACTGGCCCCTGTACTACTTCTTGCTATGTACGTAGTACTGTATTGGCCCATCGGACCCACGCTCACTATTTCAGAAGCTTACTGTGGCACGAATGCGTTTCCCTCTCCTCTTCGAACCAGGTGAGGCTCGAGAGAGAGAAGTGTCGTTGTCACTCTTTGTCCGAAGATAGCGAAACCCCAGATATGTTTCCCACAGCACCAGAGTGAGCACATGTTCCTTCACCGTTCATAGCACTTGCGTATCGGTACCTTCCTCCTAGTCAATATTGTTTTACTGAGCACTAACGATACTCACATTTAACCCAGCGGTATACCAACAGATAAACAAAATAGCGGTAAAAACGAGAGCAACGGAAAAACGATTGACGTGACCATATTTTCTCTTTCTTGGCTGCCTCGAACGGGGCTCCTCTCATACGGCTGTCCCGAATGGGAAGATTTTGTCATCCACTTCGTCGCTCTGTCGCTCGCACACTGTCTCCAACACCGTCTTCTTGACTTGAAGCTGGAAGCTCCCAGACTGGGTCGTCGAATTAGTCCGTGACGAATCAGTGTGTGCCCACTCTATTTGCCCAGACTGGAAAGCATTCGAAATGAATAGATACCATATAAATTGTCGGCAGATCTCGCACCGTATCCACGTTGTACGTGCCTGCCAAGTCTGCCTTGAGTGATTCCCGTGTAAGAAGGGTATCCATGAGAGTCTTGCCACGGGACGGAACTCAGCAGACCGAAAAGTTATTTCGTTCATGACACCCACATTCGTATAAATGCGACCAATGGGAATAGCAAACATGCCATAGAAATTCGTGCGCGGGAGAACAACGAATGTTATCAAGTCACCCATGGAAAAGATCCCTGCAAAGAGACCTGTCTGGATGGCGCCACGAATAAGTCGATTGAGAACGCTGTCCGTCCTTCTGAAACCAGTTCTTGAGCGAGTAAAAACAATGATCAAAGTGACTGATAACAGTAAACGATATCGTTTAGATCGAATGAAACGAACGCACCGGTAATGAACGTATCTACGATGACCTGCATGGATAGCCAGGCAATGACGAGGGGGGTAATACGGGGCAACTCAGCCAATCTAAAGAGTTGCGATCAGCTGAATACAATACCTCATTCGTGCGGCGTACACTTTAATGATCCAGGCCTTGACGCTGCAACATAAACCAAGGACAAATGATGGAATCGCGAGAGTAATAACCACTCCATAAAGTACCTTGCTGTGAGTCAACCGCCAAATCCTACCATAAAGTTTCCATCAGGAATGGGAACGTAATACACATCCCTATACTCGCCTAAAGCCCAGGTACACCTGGGTCACCAAGGCAGCAAGCGCAGTGCCAATGGGTGTAAACGTGTATGGCCACTCTGCCACTGAAGACCATTAGGGTGAGAACAGATGGATGTAGAAGCTACAGACCTTCCAGAGCGGCTGGATTATCGAAGTTTGCTACGCTAGCAGGAGCTGAGGATGAGTGGGAAAAAGATCGATGAACGTACGAACGTATAGGTCCATGCCATGTACATGGCTCTACGAGGACAGTTGAGTCATGCATGAAACTTCACAAGTCACAGATAATGAAAACGGGACTCACGAAATACTATGGACGGTATCCAAAATGAACAAGAAAAGCACCATATATCTAAAATCATTCGTCAATACCGTACACTAGTGGGGCTGTGACGGACCAACTTAGTAGCTGGCCGGTCATTAAACTCTGACTAGGCCATGAGACACGCTTCAGCAGAGCTCAGAGTCTACTTACTCGTCCGGTAGTATGCCGCAAACTGATACGTGACAAGACCATACAAAAAGGTATTGACTTGGTTCGGATCGTATCAACGGCGTCGATGACATGAGTTTTTGATACGTACAAAGTATCCCCACGAGAAGCGTACCTATCATCTGATCAGGTCAACGAATGGCATTCTTCATACAAAACATCTCGTTTCACGCACCGAGTGTTGCGTCATATAAGCCCATGCTGGGTCCTGTTAATAAGGGACAACTTTTTAAGGAAGGAGGGAGGGGAAGAGGTTGATCAGAACTGGCTCTGCCCACCTGATATATAACGTCGGAGGACCCTGAGCCCACCGTTTCATAATTGAACTCGCACGGACACAAAGTGCTTCCTAGCTTCCGTCGTCCCTCGTGTGATTACCAAACTGAGGGACAGCGGAACCATCATCTCGGAGACGTTGGGTGAGCACTGTGAGAAGCAACAATTTTCAACAGGTTAATTAAGTTGTTTTCGTCACAAAATCATCGTTCAAACGACTTTCGACCTTTGAAGACAGGTTGAAAATGACCCGCAGCAAACCTGGCTATACCTTGGAAGCCAGGTGGGGGTAGAAATCGCAGATCAAGCTAAAGCAGGAATTACGTGACCACGGCCAATACGCATGGATCACTGAATCATTACGTTGACCCCTCGAGAAAAAAGAAAAGAGGTCGCGTTCGCGATGCAACGCGCGGTAAAGCAGCGGACCATCGTGGATACATGGAGGATCCACTGATGTGACTTTGAAGAAATGCGGCTCTAGCATCAGCATCGAATCAGATACGCC